>JAVLUX010000011.1:37250200-37497700 GCA_032164185.1 Moxostoma hubbsi
TGTAGTATGAAATTGTCCGTTCAAACGCAAGAAGAAGCGAATGCGATCTCTCATCGGGGCTCGTGCGTTAGACGCGACGCATCTCGCGGTTTCACACAAAACTGCTCACAAACATTTATTTGAGTTATTTTGTCATTTTTTTCCAGAAATAACTAGCAATACTCCTACAAATAAATGCTTCGTAACTAAAACGTTTTGACTTTCTATAGAAAATATAGACAACACACGTTCTTACCTTGCAAAAATCGCCTCAGTATTTAATTTGAAGCAGTAAATCCAACACTGGAGTAAATCTCTCGTGATATCACCTTTCCATTGAAATGAAGGAAGACGGTGATGACGATACAGTTATTATTCTTGCCCAGTAACCCCTTAACCAATCACATGTGCCTTTAGCTTGTATTGTCATGAGTATCTGGGCAGACTTCAGAAATAAAATCGGTGATTGGATGACGATGACACTGAGACAGGAACCATGGGAATAATTGTTCCCAAATTTGAACGCTCTGGCTGTAAATGGTTAAAGGTTGTTAAAAATTGCATCCGCCACTCAGTTGATGTATATATTGAGTGGGGACACATTGTTTGCTTTTTTTCTGGGATTCGACTGCAAAAGAGCTCAAGCAACTGTTGAACTCAGTCCCTGCACATTCTGGACTCAGACCTGTTGTAAATCATTGAACAATGAGGCTTGGATGCCATCTATTGGACATTTCTTGTAATTGCCACTCAGAGAATGAACAGACAGTGGATTAAACTTTAGTTTTTTAGGCTTTAATTCTTTGTTGTATTCACCTGCTACGGCGTGTGTAACATTTTTCTGTCAACTCTGCATACAGGTGAAACTCGAAAAATTAGAATATCGTGCAAAAGTTAATGTAACCCATACTATGTTGAACACAAGAGGGCAGTATAGCCCTATGTATTACTTCACAAGACCCCCTCCCTTCCTACTCCTCACACAGAGTCTCAAGAGAGTGACTTGCAAATTCTGACATTTTCTCCACATTCAAACCAAAATATCTGACATTCTGTGTGTTGGAGCTAATGACTGTAAATTAGAAAGTTGTCAGGCTTGAGGAGAACTATATCAATACCAATTTTTGTACCTGCAGATGAAACTAACCCCCCACTTTTTTGTCAAAAGGTGGCGCTACTGAGCCCCTCACCACACCCATTTCTGAAACTTTGCACATGTCTACTGGCTAATAAATGTGACGTCTCTGTCGAGTTTCATGCAATTTCAAGTATGTTAAGAGTCTCAAAAGCATCAATAAAGAAAAGTAAAGTTTGAAGCGTTGCCACGGCAACAGTATCTAAGATATCAATAATCCTTTCACAGGTCTAAATCTGCCGTGTGTTTACATTATACACGTAAAGTTTGAAGCAAATCGGGTAAAAACAAGAGGGTGATTTCAAAGCATTTTGAAAGTGACACACTTCCTGCTGCCAGTTGGTGGCGCTATAACTTTGACTCACAATAGTCACATCCATGTGATCGGCCTCTTACAACGAACACACTGCTGAAGTTTCATCAAGATCTGTTAATTTATGCAGAAGTTATAACACACTTCCTGTCTCACTTTTCTCGCCATAAATTTGTTTCCTCGCCACGGCCAAACCGTTCGAGATATCAAAAATCCGCTGGCAATTTTTCATCCTCAATGTCTTGACTTCATGCTGACTGAGATTCGTGGCGATTAAATGATTTCTCTAGGAGGAGTATTTCAAATTCCATTGTATACGTTTTCCAAACAACCCTAAATAGCCGACTTCCTGTTGGGCTGAGGTAAAAAGTAAGAGCATGAAGTATATATGAAACGATGAGATCTATATGTGTACCGACTTTCATATTATTACATGCAAGTGTGTTTGATTTATGGACCAAGGTTTCGGACCCCGTTCCAGGGGGCGCTGCTGAGCCCCCCTGCCACGCCCGGGTACCATCTTCAGCCCAGCCCTGATGGCCGCAGGTTCTGACCCGTGTGCAAAGTTTCAAGAGTTTTAGAGCATGTTAAGGCCCCCAAAAGTGCCCGAATAGTCGATAAAATAATAATAATAATAATAATAATTAAAGCTGCAAGCAGCGATGACGGGCCCAAGCCGGTGGCACCGCAACCCTGGTGCCTTTAGTTACCGGGCTCATTTCCACTTGGTGGCTTTCGGAAAACAAAGGATGATGGACACAGCAACAACTCAAAAATATAGCTGCAAGCAGCAATGCGATTCCTCCTCAAAATGGCAAATCATTTAAAATTGATCAATAGAGGGTTGGGGTTAAACCCTCCCAATGAAAAAATCCAAAAAACATGTCTTTCTGTCTGAATCCTAAACTAAACATTTTCAGTGTACAGGAAAATCCATCATGCCGGACCTTATGGATCCTGTAGGGTTTTTTGTTTACAATGAGAAATGAGGTATGTTCACCAGGTTTCAGAAAAACTAAATAAATGGGGTGGAAATACAATCACTTTGAAAAATTGACATTTGGGCATGGCCTGTACCGCCCCCTAAGGGCGAATGTGAGCCATTCTTGGTTTGTAGGTTCCTGTTGGCCTGTAGTATTAATGTACCAAATTAGAAAGTATTTGACAAAAAAATGTGCAATTTGGGAATGTCCTTTAGCACCCCCTAAGGGCAAATGTGAGACATTCTTGGTTTGTGGATTTCTGTTGGCCTGTAGTGTCAATATACCAAATTAGAAAATTTTTGACCATAAAATGGGAATTTTGGGCATAGCCTGTAGCGCCCCCTAATGGCGAATATGGGCAATTCTTTGTTTGTGGGTTCCTGTTGGCCTGTAGTATCAATGTACCAAATTAGAACATTTTTGACCAGCAAATGGGAATTTAGGGCGTGGCCTGTAGCGCCCCCCTAAGGGCGAATGTGGGCCACTCTTGGTTTGTGAATTCCTGTTGGCCTGTAGTATCAATATACAACATTAGAACATTTTTGACCAGAAAATGGGAATTTTGGGCATGGCCTGTAGCGCCCCCTAAGGGCGAATGTGGGATATTCTTTACGCAGTACTTCAGAGTGATGTCATCTTGAAGTATATATATATAGGTCTATTTCTAACCCACACCTATAATATCACTTCTGAAGGCATGGATTTAACCACTGGAGTGGTATGGATTACTTTTATGCTGCATTTATTTGATTTTTGCAGCTTCTGAGTTCTGATCACCATTCAAGTCATTGAAAGGTCCAACAGGGTTGAGATAATCTTCTAAAAAGCTTAATTTGTGTTCACTAGAAGAAAGAAAACAATACACATCTGGGATGCAATGAGGGTGAGTATACGATGAGAGAAATTTATTTTTGGGGTGAAAACCATTTGTAGGCCTACTTTTTATTTACTTGGAAAATTGTTACTGTCTCTTTAAGAGGATTTTAAACGCATTTCATTCAAGGCACAGTCTGTGCGGCTTGTTTTAGTGAGTTTAATCTTTTGAGAACTGTGAAGTCTCATTATTTTCGTGCTGTTACATCTGTATTCATTTCAGAGATTACTTGATTGAGATTGTGAAACTACATACCCGACAAACCTCCATGAAGATGCGAGTAAAAATGAGATGCCTCGCGCTGTCAGACACAACGCTGATAATCATTCTCGGAAGTGTTGATACTAGATTTCGATTCGCGATTTCTTCATCAACTGTTTATGTTCACTTGGGACAAAACAGACAATATATCATGTAATTTGACATTTTGTAGTATGAAATTGTCCGTTCAAACGCAAGAAGAAGCGAATGCGATCTCTCATCGGGGCTCGTGCGTTAGACGCGACGCATCTCGCGGTTTCACACAAAACTGCTCACAAACATTTATTTGAGTTGTTTTGTCATTTTTTTCCAGAAATAACTAGCAATACTCCTACAAATAAATGCTTCGTCACTAAAACGTTTTGACTTTCTATAGAAAATATAGACAACACACGTTCTTACCTTGCAAAAATCGCCTCAGTATTTAATTTGAAGCAGTAAATCCAACACTGGAGTAAATCTCTCGTGATATCACCTTTCCATTGAAATGAAGGAAGACGGTGATGACGATACAGTTATTATTCTTGCCCAGTAACCCCTTAACCAATCACATGTGCCTTTAGCTTGTATTGTCATGAGTATCTGGGCAGACTTCAGAAATAAAATCGGTGATCGGACGACGATGACACTGAGACAGGAACCATGGGAATAATTGTTCCCAAATTTGAACGCTCTGGCTGTAAATGGTTAAAGGTTGTTAAAAATTGTATCCTCCACTCAGTTGATGTATATATTGAGTGGGGACACATTGTTTGCCTTTTTTCTGGGATTCGACTGCAAAAGAGCTCAAGCAACTGTTGAACTCAGTCCCTGCCCATTCTGGACTCAGACCTGTTGTAAATCATTGAACAATGAGGCTTGGATGCCATCTATTGGACATTTCTTGTAATTGCCACTCAGAGAATGAACAGACAGTGGATTAAACTTTAGTTTTTTAGGCTTTAGTTCTTTGTTGTATTCACCTGCTACGGCGTGTGTAACATTTTTCTGTCAACTCTGCATACAGGTGAAACTCGAAAAATTAGAATATCGTGCAAAAGTTAATGTAACCCATACTATGTTGAACACAAGAGGGCAGTATAGCCCTATGTATTACTTCACAAGCCCCCCTCCCTTCCTACTCCTCACACACAAAGTCTTAGAGAGTGACTTGCAAAATTCTGACATTTTCTCCACATTCAAACCAAAATATCTGACTTTCTGTTGGTCGGAGCTAATGACTGTAAATTAGAAAGTTGTCCGGCTTGAGGAGAACTATATCAATACCAATTTTTGTACCTGTAGATGAAACTAACCCCCCACTTTTTTGTCAAAAGGTGGCGCTACTGAGCCCCTCACCACACCCATTTCTGAAACTTTGCACATGTCTACTGGCTAATAAATGTGACGTCTCTGTCGAGTTTCATGCAATTTCAAGTATGTTAAGAGTCTCAAAAGCATCAATAAAGAAAAGTAAAGTTTGAAGTGTTGCCACGGCAACAGTATCTAAGATATCAATAATCCTTTCACAGGTCTAAATCTGCCGTGTGTTTACATTATACACGTAAAGTTTGAAGCAAATCGGGTAAAAACAAGAGGGTGATTTCAAAGCATTTTGAAAGTGACACACTTCCTGCTGCCAGTTGGTGGCGCTATAACTTTGACTCAAAATAGTCACATCCATGTGATCGGCCTCTTACAACGAACACACTGCTAAAGTTTCATCAAGATCTGTTAATTTATGCAGAAGTTATAACACACTTCCTGTCTCACTTCTCTCGCCATAAATTTGTTTCCTCGCCACGGCCAAACCGTTCGAGATATCAAAAATCCGCTGGCAATTTTTCATCCTCAATGTCTTGACTTCATGCTGACTGAGATTCGTGGCGATTAAATGATTTCTCTAGGAGGAGTATTTCAAATTCCATTGTATACGTTTTCCAAACAACCCTAAATAGCCGACTTCCTGTTGGGCTGAGGTAAAAAGTAAGAGCATGAAGTATATATGAAACGATGAGATCTATATGTGTACCGACTTTCATATTATTACATGCAAGTGTGTTTGATTTATGGACCATGGTTTCGGACCCCGTTCCAGGGGGCGCTGCTGAAACCCCCTGCCACGCCCGGGTACCATCTTCAGCCCAGCCCTGATGGCCGCAGGTTCTGACCCGTGTGCAAAGTTTCAAGAGTTTTAGAGCATGTTAAGGCCCCCAAAAGTGCCCGAATAGTCGATAAAATAATAATAATAATAATAATTAAAGCTGCAAGCAGCGATGACGGGCCCAAGCCGGTGGCACCGCAACCCTGGTGCCTTTAGTTACCGGGCTCATTTCCACTTGGTGGCTTTCGGAAAACAAAGGATGATGGACACAGCAACAACTCAAAAATATAGCTGCAAGCAGCAATGCGATTCCTCCTCAAAATGGCAAATCATTTAAAATTGATCAATAGAGGGTTGGGGTTAAACCCTCCCAATGAAAAAATCCAAAAAACATGTCTTTCTGTCTGAATCCTAAACTAAACATTTTCAGTGTACAGGAAAATCCATCATGCCGGACCTTATGGATCCTGTAGGGTTTTTTGTTTACAATGAGAAATGAGGTATGTTCACCAGGTTTCAGAAAACTAAATAAATGGGGTGGAAATACAATCACTTTAAAAAAATGACATTTGGGCATGGCATGTAGCGCCCCCTAAGGGCGAATGTGAGCCATTCTTGGTTTGTAGGTTCCTGTTGGCCTGTAGTATTAATGTACCAAATTAGAAAGTATTTGACAAAAAAATGTGCAATTTGGGAATGGCCTTTAGCGCCCCCTAAGGGCGAATGTGAGACATTCTTGGTTTGTGGATTTCTGTTGGCCTGTAGTGTCAATATACCAAATTAGAAAATTTTTGACCATAAAATGGGAATTTTGGGCATAGCCTGTAGCGCCCCCTAATGGTGAATATGGGCAATTCTTTGTTTGTGGGTTCCTGTTGGCCTGTAGTATCAATGTACCAAATTAGAACATTTTTGACCAGCAAATGGGAATTTAGGGCGTGGCCTGTAGCGCCCCATAAGGGCGAATGTGGGCCACTCTTGGTTTGTGAATTCCTGTTGGCCTGTAGTATCAATATACAACATTAGAACATTTTTGACCAGAAAATGGGAATTTTGGGCATGGCCTGTAGCGCCCCCTAAGGGCGAATGTGGGATATTCTTTACGCAGTACTTCAGAGTGATGTCATCTTTAAGTATATATATATAGGTCTATTTCTAACCCACACCTATAATATCACTTCTGAAGGCATGGATTTAACCACTGGAGTGGTATGGATTACTTTTATGCTGCATTTATTTGATTTTTGTAGCTTCTGAGTTCTGATCACCATTCAAGTCATTGAAAGGTCCAACAGGGTTGAGATAATCTTCTAAAAAGCTTAATTTGTGTTCACTAGAAGAAAGAAAACAATACACATCTGGGATGCAATGAGGGTGAGTATACGATGAGAGAAATTTATTTTTGGGGTGAAAACCATTTGTAGGCCTACTTTTTATTTACTTGGAAAATTGTTACTGTCTCTTTAAGAGGATTTTAAACGCATCTCATTCAAGGCACAGTCTGTGCGGCTTGTTTTAGTGAGTTTAATCTTTTGAGAACTGTGAAGTCTCATTATTTTCGTGCTGTTACATCTGTATTCATTTCAGAGATTACTTGATTGAGATTGTGAAACTACATACAACCGACAAACCTCCATGAAGATGCGAGTAAAAATGAGATGCGCTGTCAGGCACAACGCTGATAATCATTCTCGGAAGTGTTGATACTAGATTTCGATTCGCGATTTCTTCATCAACTGTTTATGTTCACTTGGGACAAAACAGACAATATATCATGTAATTTGACATTTTGTAGTATGAAATTGTCCGTTCAAACGCAAGAAGAAGCGAATGCGATCTCTCATCGGGGCTCGTGCGTTAGACGCGACGCATCTCGCGGTTTCACACAAAACTGCTCACAAACATTTATTTGAGTTATTTTGTCATTTTTTTCCAGAAATAACTAGCAATACTCCTACAAATAAATGCTTCGTAACTAAAACGTTTTGACTTTCTATAGAAAATATAGACAACACACGTTCTTACCTTGCAAAAATCGCCTCAGTATTTAATTTGAAGCAGTAAATCCAACACTGGAGTAAATCTCTCGTGATATCACCTTTCCATTGAAATGAAGGAAGACGGTGATGACGATACAGTTATTATTCTTGCCCAGTAACCCCTTAACCAATCACATGTGCCTTTAGCTTGTATTGTCATGAGTATCTGGGCAGACTTCAGAAATAAAATCGGTGATCGGACGACGATGACACTGAGACAGGAACCATGGGAATAATTGTTCCCAAATTTGAACGCTCTGGCTGTAAATGGTTAAAGGTTGTTAAAAATTGTATCCTCCACTCAGTTGATGTATATATTGAGTGGGGACACATTGTTTGCCTTTTTTCTGGGATTCGACTGCAAAAGAGCTCAAGCAACTGTTGAATTCAGTCCCTGCCCATTCTGGACTCAGACCTGTTGTAAATCATTGAACAATGAGGCTTGGATGCCATCTATTGGACATTTCTTGTAATTGCCACTCAGAGAATGAACAGACAGTGGATTAAACTTTAGTTTTTTAGGCTTTAGTTCTTTGTTGTATTCACCTGCTACGGCGTGTGTAACATTTTTCTGTCAACTCTGCATACAGGTGAAACTCGAAAAATTAGAATATCGTGCAAAAGTTAATGTAACCCATACTATGTTGAACACAAGAGGGCAGTATAGCCCTATGTATTACTTCACAAGCCCCCCTCCCTTCCTACTCCTCACACACAAAGTCTTAGAGAGTGACTTGCAAAATTCTGACATTTTCTCCACATTCAAACCAAAATATCTGACTTTCTGTTGGTCGGAGCTAATGACTGTAAATTAGAAAGTTGTCCGGCTTGAGGAGAACTATATCAATACCAATTTTTGTACCTGTAGATGAAACTAACCCCCCACTTTTTTGTCAAAAGGTGGCGCTACTGAGCCCCTCACCACACCCATTTCTGAAACTTTGCACATGTCTACTGGCTAATAAATGTGACGTCTCTGTCGAGTTTCATGCAATTTCAAGTATGTTAAGAGTCTCAAAAGCATCAATAAAGAAAAGTAAAGTTTGAAGTGTTGCCACGGCAACAGTATCTAAGATATCAATAATCCTTTCACAGGTCTAAATCTGCCGTGTGTTTACATTATACACGTAAAGTTTGAAGCAAATCGGGAAAAAACAAGAGGGTGATTTCAAAGCATTTTGAAAGTGACACACTTCCTGCTGCCAGTTGGTGGCGCTATAACTTTGACTCACAATAGTCACATCCATGTGATCGGCCTCTTACAACGAACACACTGCTGAAGTTTCATCAAGATCTGTTAATTTATGCAGAAGTTATAACACACTTCCTGTCTCACTTCTCTCGCCATAAATTTGTTTCCTCGCCACGGCCAAACCGTTCGAGATATCAAAAATCCGCTGGCAATTTTTCATCCTCAATGTCTTGACTTCATGCTGACTGAGATTCGTGGCGATTAAATGATTTCTCTAGGAGGAGTATTTCAAATTCCATTGTATACGTTTTCCAAACAACCCTAAATAGCCGACTTCCTGTTGGGCTGAGGTAAAAAGTAAGAGCATGAAGTATATATGAAACGATGAGATCTATATGTGTACCGACTTTCATATTATTACATGCAAGTGTGTTTGATTTATGGACCATGGTTTCGGACCCCGTTCCAGGGGGCGCTGCTGAAACCCCCTGCCACGCCCGGGTACCATCTTCAGCCCAGCCCTGATGGCCGCAGGTTCTGACCCGTGTGCAAAGTTTCAAGAGTTTTAGAGCATGTTAAGGCCCCCAAAAGTGCCCGAATAGTCGATAAAATAATAATAATAATAATAATTAAAGCTGCAAGCAGCGATGACGGGCCCAAGCCGGTGGCACCGCAACCCTGGTGCCTTTAGTTACCGGGCTCATTTCCACTTGGTGGCTTTCGGAAAACAAAGGATGATGGACACAGCAACAACTCAAAAATATAGCTGCAAGCAGCAATGCGATTCCTCCTCAAAATGGCAAATCATTTAAAATTGATCAATAGAGGGTTGGGGTTAAACCCTCCCAATGAAAAAATCCAAAAAACATGTCTTTCTGTCTGAATCCTAAACTAAACATTTTCAGTGTACAGGAAAATCCATCATGCCGGACCTTATGGATCCTGTAGGGTTTTTTGTTTACAATGAGAAATGAGGTATGTTCACCAGGTTTCAGAAAACTAAATAAATGGGGTGGAAATACAATCACTTTAAAAAAATGACATTTGGGCATGGCATGTAGCGCCCCCTAAGGGCGAATGTGAGCCATTCTTGGTTTGTAGGTTCCTGTTGGCCTGTAGTATTAATGTACCAAATTAGAAAGTATTTGACAAAAAAATGTGCAATTTGGGAATGGCCTTTAGCGCCCCCTAAGGGCGAATGTGAGACATTCTTGGTTTGTGGATTTCTGTTGGCCTGTAGTGTCAATATACCAAATTAGAAAATTTTTGACCATAAAATGGGAATTTTGGGCATAGCCTGTAGCGCCCCCTAATGGTGAATATGGGCAATTCTTTGTTTGTGGGTTCCTGTTGGCCTGTAGTATCAATGTACCAAATTAGAACATTTTTGACCAGCAAATGGGAATTTAGGGCGTGGCCTGTAGCGCCCCATAAGGGCGAATGTGGGCCACTCTTGGTTTGTGAATTCCTGTTGGCCTGTAGTATCAATATACAACATTAGAACATTTTTGACCAGAAAATGGGAATTTTGGGCATGGCCTGTAGCGCCCCCTAAGGGCGAATGTGGGATATTCTTTACGCAGTACTTCAGAGTGATGTCATCTTTAAGTATATATATATAGGTCTATTTCTAACCCACACCTATAATATCACTTCTGAAGGCATGGATTTAACCACTGGAGTGGTATGGATTACTTTTATGCTGCATTTATTTGATTTTTGTAGCTTCTGAGTTCTGATCACCATTCAAGTCATTGAAAGGTCCAACAGGGTTGAGATAATCTTCTAAAAAGCTTAATTTGTGTTCACTAGAAGAAAGAAAACAATACACATCTGGGATGCAATGAGGGTGAGTATACGATGAGAGAAATTTATTTTTGGGGTGAAAACCATTTGTAGGCCTACTTTTTATTTACTTGGAAAATTGTTACTGTCTCTTTAAGAGGATTTTAAACGCATCTCATTCAAGGCACAGTCTGTGCGGCTTGTTTTAGTGAGTTTAATCTTTTGAGAACTGTGAAGTCTCATTATTTTCGTGCTGTTACATCTGTATTCATTTCAGAGATTACTTGATTGAGATTGTGAAACTACATACAACCGACAAACCTCCATGAAGATGCGAGTAAAAATGAGATGCGCTGTCAGGCACAACGCTGATAATCATTCTCGGAAGTGTTGATACTAGATTTCGATTCGCGATTTCTTCATCAACTGTTTATGTTCACTTGGGACAAAACAGACAATATATCATGTAATTTGACATTTTGTAGTATGAAATTGTCCGTTCAAACGCAAGAAGAAGCGAATGCGATCTCTCATCGGGGCTCGTGCGTTAGACGCGACGCATCTCGCGGTTTCACACAAAACTGCTCACAAACATTTATTTGAGTTATTTTGTCATTTTTTTCCAGAAATAACTAGCAATACTCCTACAAATAAATGCTTCGTAACTAAAACGTTTTGACTTTCTATAGAAAATATAGACAACACACGTTCTTACCTTGCAAAAATCGCCTCAGTATTTAATTTGAAGCAGTAAATCCAACACTGGAGTAAATCTCTCGTGATATCACCTTTCCATTGAAATGAAGGAAGACGGTGATGACGATACAGTTATTATTCTTGCCCAGTAACCCCTTAACCAATCACATGTGCCTTTAGCTTGTATTGTCATGAGTATCTGGGCAGACTTCAGAAATAAAATCGGTGATCGGACGACGATGACACTGAGACAGGAACCATGGGAATAATTGTTCCCAAATTTGAACGCTCTGGCTGTAAATGGTTAAAGGTTGTTAAAAATTGTATCCTCCACTCAGTTGATGTATATATTGAGTGGGGACACATTGTTTGCCTTTTTTCTGGGATTCGACTGCAAAAGAGCTCAAGCAACTGTTGAACTCAGTCCCTGCCCATTCTGGACTCAGACCTGTTGTAAATCATTGAACAATGAGGCTTGGATGCCATCTATTGGACATTTCTTGTAATTGCCACTCAGAGAATGAACAGACAGTGGATTAAACTTTAGTTTTTTAGGCTTTAGTTCTTTGTTGTATTCACCTGCTACGGCGTGTGTAACATTTTTCTGTCAACTCTGCATACAGGTGAAACTCGAAAAATTAGAATATCGTGCAAAAGTTAATGTAACCCATACTATGTTGAACACAAGAGGGCAGTATAGCCCTATGTATTACTTCACAAGCCCCCCTCCCTTCCTACTCCTCACACACAAAGTCTTAGAGAGTGACTTGCAAAATTCTGACATTTTCTCCACATTCAAACCAAAATATCTGACTTTCTGTTGGTCGGAGCTAATGACTGTAAATTAGAAAGTTGTCCGGCTTGAGGAGAACTATATCAATACCAATTTTTGTACCTGTAGATGAAACTAACCCCCCACTTTTTTGTCAAAAGGTGGCGCTACTGAGCCCCTCACCACACCCATTTCTGAAACTTTGCACATGTCTACTGGCTAATAAATGTGACGTCTCTGTCGAGTTTCATGCAATTTCAAGTATGTTAAGAGTCTCAAAAGCATCAATAAAGAAAAGTAAAGTTTGAAGTGTTGCCACGGCAACAGTATCTAAGATATCAATAATCCTTTCACAGGTCTAAATCTGCCGTGTGTTTACATTATACACGTAAAGTTTGAAGCAAATCGGGTAAAAACAAGAGGGTGATTTCAAAGCATTTTGAAAGTGACACACTTCCTGCTGCCAGTTGGTGGCGCTATAACTTTGACTCACAATAGTCACATCCATGTGATCGGCCTCTTACAACGAACACACTGCTGAAGTTTCATCAAGATCTGTTAATTTATGCAGAAGTTATAACACACTTCCTGTCTCACTTTTCTCGCCATAAATTTGTTTCCTCGCCACGGCCAAACCGTTCGAGATATCAAAAATCCGCTGGCAATTTTTCATCCTCAATGTCTTGACTTCATGCTGACTGAGATTCGTGGCGATTAAATGATTTCTCTAGGAGGAGTATTTCAAATTCCATTGTATACGTTTTCCAAACAACCCTAAATAGCCGACTTCCTGTTGGGCTGAGGTAAAAAGTAAGAGCATGAAGTATATATGAAACGATGAGATCTATATGTGTACCGACTTTCATATTATTACATGCAAGTGTGTTTGATTTATGGACCAAGGTTTCGGACCCCGTTCCAGGGGGCGCTGCTGAGCCCCCCTGCCACGCCCGGGTACCATCTTCAGCCCAGCCCTGATGGCCGCAGGTTCTGACCCGTGTGCAAAGTTTCAAGAGTTTTAGAGCATGTTAAGGCCCCCAAAAGTGCCCGAATAGTCGATAAAATAATAATAATAATAATAATAATAATAATAATAATAATAATAATAATAATCCTAAGGAAAACAATAGGGCCTTCGCCTTTTCAGGCTTGGGCCCTAATAATAATAATAATAATAATAATAATAATAATAATAATAATCCTAAGGAAAACAATAGGGCCTTCGCCTTTTCAGGCTTGGGCCCTAATAATAATAATTAAAGCTGCAAGCAGCGATGACGGGCCCAAGCCGGTGGCACCGCAACCCTGGTGCCTTTAGTTACCGGGCTCATTTCCACTTGGTGGCTTTCGGAAAACAAAGGATGATGGACACAGCAACAACTCAAAAATATAGCTGCAAGCAGCAATGCGATTCCTCCTCAAAATGGCAAATCATTTAAAATTGATCAATAGAGGGTTGGGGTTAAACCCTCCCAATGAAAAAATCCAAAAAACATGTCTTTCTGTCTGAATCCTAAACTAAACATTTTCAGTGTACAGGAAAATCCATCATGCCGGACCTTATGGATCCTGTAGGGTTTTTTGTTTACAATGAGAAATGAGGTATGTTCACCAGGTTTCAGAAAAACTAAATAAATGGGGTGGAAATACAATCACTTTGAAAAATTGACATTTGGGCATGGCCTGTACCGCCCCCTAAGGGCGAATGTGAGCCATTCTTGGTTTGTAGGTTCCTGTTGGCCTGTAGTATTAATGTACCAAATTAGAAAGTATTTGACAAAAAAATGTGCAATTTGGGAATGTCCTTTAGCACCCCCTAAGGGCAAATGTGAGACATTCTTGGTTTGTGGATTTCTGTTGGCCTGTAGTGTCAATATACCAAATTAGAAAATTTTTGACCATAAAATGGGAATTTTGGGCATAGCCTGTAGCGCCCCCTAATGGCGAATATGGGCAATTCTTTGTTTGTGGGTTCCTGTTGGCCTGTAGTATCAATGTACCAAATTAGAACATTTTTGACCAGCAAATGGGAATTTAGGGCGTGGCCTGTAGCGCCCCATAAGGGCGAATGTGGGCCACTCTTGGTTTGTGAATTCCTGTTGGCCTGTAGTATCAATATACAACATTAGAACATTTTTGACCAGAAAATGGGAATTTTGGGCATGGCCTGTAGCGCCCCCTAAGGGCGAATGTGGGATATTCTTTACGCAGTACTTCAGAGTGATGTCATCTTGAAGTATATATATATAGGTCTATTTCTAACCCACACCTATAATATCACTTCTGAAGGCATGGATTTAACCACTGGAGTGGTATGGATTACTTTTATGCTGCATTTATTTGATTTTTGCAGCTTCTGAGTTCTGATCACCATTCAAGTCATTGAAAGGTCCAACAGGGTTGAGATAATCTTCTAAAAAGCTTAATTTGAGTTCACTAGAAGAAAGAAAACAATACACATCTGGGATGCAATGAGGGTGAGTATACGATGAGAGAAATTTATTTTTGGGGTGAAAACCATTTGTAGGCCTACTTTTTATTTACTTGGAAAATTGTTACTGTCTCTTTAAGAGGATTTTAAACGCATTTCATTCAAGGCACAGTCTGTGCGGCTTGTTTTAGTGAGTTTAATCTTTTGAGAACTGTGAAGTCTCATTATTTTCGTGCTGTTACATCTGTATTCATTTCAGAGATTACTTGATTGAGATTGTGAAACTACATACAACCGACAAACCTCCATGAAGATGCGAGTAAAAATGAGATGCCTCGCGCTGTCAGACACAACGCTGATAATCATTCTCGGAAGTGTTGATACTAGATTTCGATTCGCGATTTCTTCATCAACTGTTTATGTTCACTTGGGACAAAACAGACAATATATCATGTAATTTGACATTTTGTAGTATGAAATTGTCCGTTCAAACGCAAGAAGAAGCGAATGCGATCTCTCATCGGGGCTCGTGCGTTAGACGCGACGCATCTCGCGGTTTCACACAAAACTGCTCACAAACATTTATTTGAGTTGTTTTGTCATTTTTTTCCAGAAATAACTAGCAATACTCCTACAAATAAATGCTTCGTCACTAAAACGTTTTGACTTTCTATAGAAAATATAGACAACACACGTTCTTACCTTGCAAAAATCGCCTCAGTATTTAATTTGAAGCAGTAAATCCAACACTGGAGTAAATCTCTCGTGATATCACCTTTCCATTGAAATGAAGGAAGACGGTGATGACGATACAGTTATTATTCTTGCCCAGTAACCCCTTAACCAATCACATGTGCCTTTAGCTTGTATTGTCATGAGTATCTGGGCAGACTTCAGAAATAAAATCGGTGATCGGACGACGATGACACTGAGACAGGAACCATGGGAATAATTGTTCCCAAATTTGAACGCTCTGGCTGTAAATGGTTAAAGGTTGTTAAAAATTGTATCCTCCACTCAGTTGATGTATATATTGAGTGGGGACACATTGTTTGCCTTTTTTCTGGGATTCGACTGCAAAAGAGCTCAAGCAACTGTTGAACTCAGTCCCTGCCCATTCTGGACTCAGACCTGTTGTAAATCATTGAACAATGAGGCTTGGATGCCATCTATTGGACATTTCTTGTAATTGCCACTCAGAGAATGAACAGACAGTGGATTAAACTTTAGTTTTTTAGGCTTTAGTTCTTTGTTGTATTCACCTGCTACGGCGTGTGTAACATTTTTCTGTCAACTCTGCATACAGGTGAAACTCGAAAAATTAGAATATCGTGCAAAAGTTAATGTAACCCATACTATGTTGAACACAAGAGGGCAGTATAGCCCTATGTATTACTTCACAAGCCCCCCTCCCTTCCTACTCCTCACACACAAAGTCTTAGAGAGTGACTTGCAAAATTCTGACATTTTCTCCACATTCAAACCAAAATATCTGACTTTCTGTTGGTCGGAGCTAATGACTGTAAATTAGAAAGTTGTCCGGCTTGAGGAGAACTATATCAATACCAATTTTTGTACCTGTAGATGAAACTAACCCCCCACTTTTTTGTCAAAAGGTGGCGCTACTGAGCCCCTCACCACACCCATTTCTGAAACTTTGCACATGTCTACTGGCTAATAAATGTGACGTCTCTGTCGAGTTTCATGCAATTTCAAGTATGTTAAGAGTCTCAAAAGCATCAATAAAGAAAAGTAAAGTTTGAAGTGTTGCCACGGCAACAGTATCTAAGATATCAATAATCCTTTCACAGGTCTAAATCTGCCGTGTGTTTACATTATACACGTAAAGTTTGAAGCAAATCGGGTAAAAACAAGAGGGTGATTTCAAAGCATTTTGAAAGTGACACACTTCCTGCTGCCAGTTGGTGGCGCTATAACTTTGACTCACAATAGTCACATCCATGTGATCGGCCTCTTACAACGAACACACTGCTGAAGTTTCATCAAGATCTGTTAATTTATGCAGAAGTTATAACACACTTCCTGTCTCACTTTTCTCGCCATAAATTTGTTTCCTCGCCACGGCCAAACCGTTCGAGATATCAAAAATCCGCTGGCAATTTTTCATCCTCAATGTCTTGACTTCATGCTGACTGAGATTCGTGGCGATTAAATGATTTCTCTAGGAGGAGTATTTCAAATTCCATTGTATACGTTTTCCAAACAACCCTAAATAGCCGACTTCCTGTTGGGCTGAGGTAAAAAGTAAGAGCATGAAGTATATATGAAACGATGAGATCTATATGTGTACCGACTTTCATATTATTACATGCAAGTGTGTTTGATTTATGGACCATGGTTTCGGACCCCGTTCCAGGGGGCGCTGCTGAAACCCCCTGCCACGCCCGGGTACCATCTTCAGCCCAGCCCTGATGGCCGCAGGTTCTGACCCGTGTGCAAAGTTTCAAGAGTTTTAGAGCATGTTAAGGCCCCCAAAAGTGCCCGAATAGTCGATAAAATAATAATAATAATAATAATAATAATAATAATAATAATAATAATCCTAAGGAAAACAATAGGGCCTTCGCTTTTTCAGGCTTGGGCCCTAAATAATAATAATAATAATAATTAAAGCTGCAAGCAGCGATGACGGGCCCAAGCCGGTGGCACCGCAACCCTGGTGCCTTTAGTTACCGGGCTCATTTCCACTTGGTGGCTTTCGGAAAACAAAGGATGATGGACACAGCAACAACTCAAAAATATAGCTGCAAGCAGCAATGCGATTCCTCCTCAAAATGGCAAATCATTTAAAATTGATCAATAGAGGGTTGGGGTTAAACCCTCCCAATGAAAAAATCCAAAAAACATGTCTTTCTGTCTGAATCCTAAACTAAACATTTTCAGTGTACAGGAAAATCCATCATGCCGGACCTTATGGATCCTGTAGGGTTTTTTGTTTACAATGAGAAATGAGGTATGTTCACCAGGTTTCAGAAAAACTAAATAAATGGGGTGGAAATACAATCACTTTGAAAAATTGACATTTGGGCATGGCCTGTACCGCCCCCTAAGGGCGAATGTGAGCCATTCTTGGTTTGTAGGTTCCTGTTGGCCTGTAGTATTAATGTACCAAATTAGAAAGTATTTGACAAAAAAATGTGCAATTTGGGAATGTCCTTTAGCACCCCCTAAGGGCAAATGTGAGACATTCTTGGTTTGTGGATTTCTGTTGGCCTGTAGTGTCAATATACCAAATTAGAAAATTTTTGACCATAAAATGGGAATTTTGGGCATAGC
The DNA here is from genome assembly GCA_032164185.1 of Moxostoma hubbsi. Classification (NCBI taxonomy): domain Eukaryota; kingdom Metazoa; phylum Chordata; class Actinopteri; order Cypriniformes; family Catostomidae; genus Moxostoma; species Moxostoma hubbsi. The sequence continues at coordinate 37,268,041 of JAVLUX010000011.1, forward strand.
CTGTAGCGCCCCCTAATGGCGAATATGGGCAATTCTTTGTTTGTGGGTTCCTGTTGGCCTGTAGTATCAATGTACCAAATTAGAACATTTTTGACCAGCAAATGGGAATTTAGGGCGTGGCCTGTAGCGCCCCATAAGGGCGAATGTGGGCCACTCTTGGTTTGTGAATTCCTGTTGGCCTGTAGTATCAATATACAACATTAGAACATTTTTGACCAGAAAATGGGAATTTTGGGCATGGCCTGTAGCGCCCCCTAAGGGCGAATGTGGGATATTCTTTACGCAGTACTTCAGAGTGATGTCATCTTGAAGTATATATATATAGGTCTATTTCTAACCCACACCTATAATATCACTTCTGAAGGCATGGATTTAACCACTGGAGTGGTATGGATTACTTTTATGCTGCATTTATTTGATTTTTGCAGCTTCTGAGTTCTGATCACCATTCAAGTCATTGAAAGGTCCAACAGGGTTGAGATAATCTTCTAAAAAGCTTAATTTGTGTTCACTAGAAGAAAGAAAACAATACACATCTGGGATGCAATGAGGGTGAGTATACGATGAGAGAAATTTATTTTTGGGGTGAAAACCATTTGTAGGCCTACTTTTTATTTACTTGGAAAATTGTTACTGTCTCTTTAAGAGGATTTTAAACGCATTTCATTCAAGGCACAGTCTGTGCGGCTTGTTTTAGTGAGTTTAATCTTTTGAGAACTGTGAAGTCTCATTATTTTCGTGCTGTTACATCTGTATTCATTTCAGAGATTACTTGATTGAGATTGTGAAACTACATACAACCGACAAACCTCCATGAAGATGCGAGTAAAAATGAGATGCCTCGCGCTGTCAGACACAACGCTGATAATCATTCTCGGAAGTGTTGATACTAGATTTCGATTCGCGATTTCTTCATCAACTGTTTATGTTCACTTGGGACAAAACAGACAATATATCATGTAATTTGACATTTTGTAGTATGAAATTGTCCGTTCAAACGCAAGAAGAAGCGAATGCGATCTCTCATCGGGGCTCGTGCGTTAGACGCGACGCATCTCGCGGTTTCACACAAAACTGCTCACAAACATTTATTTGAGTTGTTTTGTCATTTTTTTCCAGAAATAACTAGCAATACTCCTACAAATAAATGCTTCGTCACTAAAACGTTTTGACTTTCTATAGAAAATATAGACAACACACGTTCTTACCTTGCAAAAATCGCCTCAGTATTTAATTTGAAGCAGTAAATCCAACACTGGAGTAAATCTCTCGTGATATCACCTTTCCATTGAAATGAAGGAAGACGGTGATGACGATACAGTTATTATTCTTGCCCAGTAACCCCTTAACCAATCACATGTGCCTTTAGCTTGTATTGTCATGAGTATCTGGGCAGACTTCAGAAATAAAATCGGTGATCGGACGACGATGACACTGAGACAGGAACCATGGGAATAATTGTTCCCAAATTTGAACGCTCTGGCTGTAAATGGTTAAAGGTTGTTAAAAATTGTATCCTCCACTCAGTTGATGTATATATTGAGTGGGGACACATTGTTTGCCTTTTTTCTGGGATTCGACTGCAAAAGAGCTCAAGCAACTGTTGAACTCAGTCCCTGCCCATTCTGGACTCAGACCTGTTGTAAATCATTGAACAATGAGGCTTGGATGCCATCTATTGGACATTTCTTGTAATTGCCACTCAGAGAATGAACAGACAGTGGATTAAACTTTAGTTTTTTAGGCTTTAGTTCTTTGTTGTATTCACCTGCTACGGCGTGTGTAACATTTTTCTGTCAACTCTGCATACAGGTGAAACTCGAAAAATTAGAATATCGTGCAAAAGTTAATGTAACCCATACTATGTTGAACACAAGAGGGCAGTATAGCCCTATGTATTACTTCACAAGACCCCCTCCCTTCCTACTCCTCACACACAAAGTCTTAGAGAGTGACTTGCAAAATTCTGACATTTTCTCCACATTCAAACCAAAATATCTGACTTTCTGTTGGTCGGAGCTAATGACTGTAAATTAGAAAGTTGTCCGGCTTGAGGAGAACTATATCAATACCAATTTTTGTACCTGTAGATGAAACTAACCCCCCACTTTTTTGTCAAAAGGTGGCGCTACTGAGCCCCTCACCACACCCATTTCTGAAACTTTGCACATGTCTACTGGCTAATAAATGTGACGTCTCTGTCGAGTTTCATGCAATTTCAAGTATGTTAAGAGTCTCAAAAGCATCAATAAAGAAAAGTAAAGTTTGAAGTGTTGCCACGGCAACAGTATCTAAGATATCAATAATCCTTTCACAGGTCTAAATCTGCCGTGTGTTTACATTATACACGTAAAGTTTGAAGCAAATCGGGTAAAAACAAGAGGGTGATTTCAAAGCATTTTGAAAGTGACACACTTCCTGCTGCCAGTTGGTGGCGCTATAACTTTGACTCACAATAGTCACATCCATGTGATCGGCCTCTTACAACGAACACACTGCTGAAGTTTCATCAAGATCTGTTAATTTATGCAGAAGTTATAACACACTTCCTGTCTCACTTTTCTCGCCATAAATTTGTTTCCTCGCCACGGCCAAACCGTTCGAGATATCAAAAATCCGCTGGCAATTTTTCATCCTCAATGTCTTGACTTCATGCTGACTGAGATTCGTGGCGATTAAATGATTTCTCTAGGAGGAGTATTTCAAATTCCATTGTATACGTTTTCCAAACAACCCTAAATAGCCGACTTCCTGTTGGGCTGAGGTAAAAAGTAAGAGCATGAAGTATATATCAAACGATGAGATCTATATGTGTACCGACTTTCATATTATTACATGCAAGTGTGTTTGATTTATGGACCAAGGTTTCGGACCCCGTTCCAGGGGGCGCTGCTGAGCCCCCCTGCCACGCCCGGGTACCATCTTCAGCCCAGCCCTGATGGCCGCAGGTTCTGACCCGTGTGCAAAGTTTCAAGAGTTTTAGAGCATGTTAAGGCCCCCAAAAGTGCCCGAATAGTCGATAAAATAATAATAATAATAATAATTAAAGCTGCAAGCAGCGATGACGGGCCCAAGCCGGTGGCACCGCAACCCTGGTGCCTTTAGTTACCGGGCTCATTTCCACTTGGTGGCTTTCGGAAAACAAAGGATGATGGACACAGCAACAACTCAAAAATATAGCTGCAAGCAGCAATGCGATTCCTCCTCAAAATGGCAAATCATTTAAAATTGATCAATAGAGGGTTGGGGTTAAACCCTCCCAATGAAAAAATCCAAAAAACATGTCTTTCTGTCTGAATCCTAAACTAAACATTTTCAGTGTACAGGAAAATCCATCATGCCGGACCTTATGGATCCTGTAGGGTTTTTTGTTTACAATGAGAAATGAGGTATGTTCACCAGGTTTCAGAAAAACTAAATAAATGGGGTGGAAATACAATCACTTTGAAAAATTGACATTTGGGCATGGCCTGTACCGCCCCCTAAGGGCGAATGTGAGCCATTCTTGGTTTGTAGGTTCCTGTTGGCCTGTAGTATTAATGTACCAAATTAGAAAGTATTTGACAAAAAAATGTGCAATTTGGGAATGTCCTTTAGCACCCCCTAAGGGCAAATGTGAGACATTCTTGGTTTGTGGATTTCTGTTGGCCTGTAGTGTCAATATACCAAATTAGAAAATTTTTGACCATAAAATGGGAATTTTGGGCATAGCCTGTAGCGCCCCCTAATGGCGAATATGGGCAATTCTTTGTTTGTGGGTTCCTGTTGGCCTGTAGTATCAATGTACCAAATTAGAACATTTTTGACCAGCAAATGGGAATTTAGGGCGTGGCCTGTAGCGCCCCATAAGGGCGAATGTGGGCCACTCTTGGTTTGTGAATTCCTGTTGGCCTGTAGTATCAATATACAACATTAGAACATTTTTGACCAGAAAATGGGAATTTTGGGCATGGCCTGTAGCGCCCCCTAAGGGCGAATGTGGGATATTCTTTACGCAGTACTTCAGAGTGATGTCATCTTGAAGTATATATATATAGGTCTATTTCTAACCCACACCTATAATATCACTTCTGAAGGCATGGATTTAACCACTGGAGTGGTATGGATTACTTTTATGCTGCATTTATTTGATTTTTGTAGCTTCTGAGTTCTGATCACCATTCAAGTCATTGAAAGGTCCAACAGGGTTGAGAATCTTCTAAAAAGCTTAATTTGTGTTCACTAGAAGAAAGAAAACAATACACATCTGGGATGCAATGAGGGTGAGTATACGATGAGAGAAATTTATTTTTGGGGTGAAAACCATTTGTAGGCTACTTTTTATTTACTTGGAAAACTGTTACTGTCTCTTTAAGAGGATTTTAAACGCATTTCATTCAAGGCACAGTCTGTGCGGCTTGTTTTAGTGAGTTTAATCTTTTGAGAACTGTGAAGTCTCATTATTTTCGTGCTGTTACATCTGTATTCATTTCAGAGATTACTTGATTGAGATTGTGAAACTACATACAACCGACAAACCTCCATGAAGATGCGAGTAAAAATGAGATGCCTCGCGCTGTCAGACACAACGCTGATAATCATTCTCGGAAGTGTTGATACTAGATTTCGATTCGCGATTTCTTCATCAACTGTTTATGTTCACTTGGGACAAAACAGACAATATATCATGTAATTTGACATTTTGTAGTATGAAATTGTCCGTTCAAACGCAAGAAGAAGCGAATGCGATCTCTCATCGGGGCTCGTGCGTTAGACGCGACGCATCTCGCGGTTTCACACAAAACTGCTCACAAACATTTATTTGAGTTGTTTTGTCATTTTTTTTCCAGAAATAACTAGCAATACTCCTACAAATAAATGCTTCGTAACTAAAACGTTTTGACTTTCTATAGAAAATATAGACAACACACGTTCTTACCTTGCTAAAATCGCCTCAGTATTTAATTTGAAGCAGTAAATCCAACACTGGAGTAAATCTCTCGTGATATCACCTTTCCATTGAAATGAAGGAAGACGGTGATGACGATACAGTTATTATTCTTGCCCAGTAACCCCTTAACCAATCACATGTGCCTTTAGCTTGTATTGTCATGAGTATCTGGGCAGACTTCAGAAATAAAATCGGTGATCGGACGACGATGACACTGAGACAGGAACCATGGGAATAATTGTTCCCAAATTTGAACGCTCTGGCTGTAAATGGTTAAAGGTTGTTAAAAATTGTATCCTCCACTCAGTTGATGTATATAGTGAGTGGGGACACATTGTTTGCCTTTTTTCTGGGATTCGATTGCAAAAGAGCTCAAGCAACTGTTGAACTCAGTCCCTGCCCATTCTGGACTCAGACCTGTTGTAAATCATTGAACAATGAGGCTTGGATGCCATCTATTGGACATTTCTTGTAATTGCCACTCAGAGAATGAACAGACAGTGGATTAAACTTTAGTTTTTTAGGCTTTAGTTCTTTGTTGTATTCACCTGCTACGGCGTGTGTAACATTTTTCTGTCAACTCTGCATACAGGTGAAACTCGAAAAATTAGAATATCGTGCAAAAGTTAATGTAACCCATACTATGTTGAACACAAGAGGGCAGTATAGCCCTATGTATTACTTCACAAGCCCCCCTCCCTTCCTACTCCTCACACACAAAGTCTTAGAGAGTGACTTGCAAAATTCTGACATTTTCTCCACATTCAAACCAAAATATCTGACTTTCTGTTGGTCGGAGCTAATGACTGTAAATTAGAAAGTTGTCCGGCTTGAGGAGAACTATATCAATACCAATTTTTGTACCTGTAGATGAAACTAACCCCCCACTTTTTTGTCAAAAGGTGGCGCTACTGAGCCCCTCACCACACCCATTTCTGAAACTTTGCACATGTCTACTGGCTAATAAATGTGACGTCTCTGTCGAGTTTCATGCAATTTCAAGTATGTTAAGAGTCTCAAAAGCATCAATAAAGAAAAGTAAAGTTTGAAGTGTTGCCACGGCAACAGTATCTAAGATATCAATAATCCTTTCACAGGTCTAAATCTGCCGTGTGTTTACATTATACACGTAAAGTTTGAAGCAAATCGGGTAAAAACAAGAGGGTGATTTCAAAGCATTTTGAAAGTGACACACTTCCTGCTGCCAGTTGGTGGCGCTATAACTTTGACTCACAATAGTCACATCCATGTGATCGGCCTCTTACAACGAACACACTGCTGAAGTTTCATCAAGATCTGTTAATTTATGCAGAAGTTATAACACACTTCCTGTCTCACTTTTCTCGCCATAAATTTGTTTCCTCGCCACGGCCAAACCGTTCGAGATATCAAAAATCCGCTGGCAATTTTTCATCCTCAATGTCTTGACTTCATGCTGACTGAGATTCGTGGCGATTAAATGATTTCTCTAGGAGGAGTATTTCAAATTCCATTGTATACGTTTTCCAAACAACCCTAAATAGCCGACTTCCTGTTGGGCTGAGGTAAAAAGTAAGAGCATGAAGTATATATGAAACGATGAGATCTATATGTGTACCGACTTTCATATTATTACATGCAAGTGTGTTTGATTTATGGACCAAGGTTTCGGACCCCGTTCCAGGGGGCGCTGCTGAGCCCCCCTGCCACGCCCGGGTACCATCTTCAGCCCAGCCCTGATGGCCGCAGGTTCTGACCCGTGTGCAAAGTTTCAAGAGTTTTAGAGCATGTTAAGGCCCCCAAAAGTGCCCGAATAGTCGATAAAATAATAATAATAATAATAATAATAATAATAATAATAATAATAATAATAATAATAATCCTAAGGAAAACAATAGGGCCTTCGCCTTTTCAGGCTTGGGCCCTAATAATAATAATAATAATAATAATAATAATTAAAGCTGCAAGCAGCGATGACGGGCCCAAGCCGGTGGCACCGCAACCCTGGTGCCTTTAGTTACCGGGCTCATTTCCACTTGGTGGCTTTCGGAAAACAAAGGATGATGGACACAGCAACAACTCAAAAATATAGCTGCAAGCAGCAATGCGATTCCTCCTCAAAATGGCAAATCATTTAAAATTGATCAATAGAGGGTTGGGGTTAAACCCTCCCAATGAAAAAATCCAAAAAACATGTCTTTCTGTCTGAATCCTAAACTAAACATTTTCAGTGTACAGGAAAATCCATCATGCCGGACCTTATGGATCCTGTAGGGTTTTTTGTTTACAATGAGAAATGAGGTATGTTCACCAGGTTTCAGAAAAACTAAATAAATGGGGTGGAAATACAATCACTTTGAAAAATTGACATTTGGGCATGGCCTGTACCGCCCCCTAAGGGCGAATGTGAGCCATTCTTGGTTTGTAGGTTCCTGTTGGCCTGTAGTATTAATGTACCAAATTAGAAAGTATTTGACAAAAAAATGTGCAATTTGGGAATGTCCTTTAGCACCCCCTAAGGGCAAATGTGAGACATTCTTGGTTTGTGGATTTCTGTTGGCCTGTAGTGTCAATATACCAAATTAGAAAATTTTTGACCATAAAATGGGAATTTTGGGCATAGCCTGTAGCGCCCCCTAATGGCGAATATGGGCAATTCTTTGTTTGTGGGATCCTGTTGGCCTGTAGTATCAATGTACCAAATTAGAACATTTTTGACCAGCAAATGGGAATTTAGGGCGTGGCCTGTAGCGCCCCATAAGGGCGAATGTGGGCCACTCTTGGTTTGTGAATTCCTGTTGGCCTGTAGTATCAATATACAACATTAGAACATTTTTGACCAGAAAATGGGAATTTTGGGCATGGCCTGTAGCGCCCCCTAAGGGCGAATGTGGGATATTCTTTACGCAGTACTTCAGAGTGATGTCATCTTGAAGTATATATATATATAGGTCTATTTCTAACCCACACCTATAATATCACTTCTGAAGGCATGGATTTAACCACTGGAGTGGTATGGATTACTTTTATGCTGCATTTATTTGATTTTTGTAGCTTCTGAGTTCTGATCACCATTCAAGTCATTGAAAGGTCCAACAGGGTTGAGATAATCTTCTAAAAAGCTTAATTTGTGTTCACTAGAAGAAAGAAAACAATACACATCTGGGATGCAATGAGGGTGAGTATACGATGAGAGAAATTTATTTTTGGGGTGAAAACCATTTGTAGGCCTACTTTTTATTTACTTGGAAAATTGTTACTGTCTCTTTAAGAGGATTTTAAACGCATTTCATTCAAGGCACAGTCTGTGCGGCTTGTTTTAGTGAGTTTAATCTTTTGAGAACTGTGAAGTCTCATTATTTTCGTGCTGTTACATCTGTATTCATTTCAGAGATTACTTGATTGAGATTGTGAAACTACATACAACCGACAAACCTCCATGAAGATGCGAGTAAAAATGAGATGCCTCGCGCTGTCAGACACAACGCTGATAATCATTCTCGGAAGTGTTGATACTAGATTTCGATTCGCGATTTCTTCATCAACTGTTTATGTTCACTTGGGACAAAACAGACAATATATCATGTAATTTGACATTTTGTAGTATGAAATTGTCCGTTCAAACGCAAGAAGAAGCGAATGCGATCTCTCATCGGGGCTCGTGCTTTAGACGCGACGCATCTCGCGGTTTCACACAAAACTGCTCACAAACATTTATTTGAGTTGTTTTGTCATTTTTTTCCAAAAATAACTAGCAATACTCCTGCAAATAAATGCTTCGTCACTAAAACGTTTTGACTTTCTATAGAAAATATAGACAACACACGTTCTTACCTTGCAAAAATCGCCTCAGTATTTAATTTGAAGCAGTAAATCCAACACTGGAGTAAATCTCTCGTGATATCACCTTTCCATTGAAATGAAGGAAGACGGTGATGACGATACAGTTATTATTCTTGCCCAGTAACCCCTTAACCAATCACATGTGCCTTTAGCTTGTATTGTCATGAGTATCTGGGCAGACTTCAGAAATAAAATCGGTGATCGGACGACGATGACACTGAGACAGGAACCATGGGAATAATTGTTCCCAAATTTGAACGCTCTGGCTGTAAATGGTTAAAGGTTGTTAAAAATTGTATCCTCCACTCAGTTGATGTATATATTGAGTGGGGACACATTGTTTGCCTTTTTTTCTGGGATTCGACTGCAAAAGAGCTCAAGCAACTGTTGAACTCAGTCCCTGCCCATTCTGGACTCAGACCTGTTGTAAATCATTGAACAATGAGGCTTGGATGCCATCTATTGGACATTTCTTGTAATTGCCACTCAGAGAATGAACAGACAGTGGATTAAACTTTAGTTTTTTAGGCTTTAGTTCTTTGTTGTATTCACCTGCTACGGCGTGTGTAACATTTTTCTGTCAACTCTGCATACAGGTGAAACTCGAAAAATTAGAATATCGTGCAAAAGTTAATGTAACCCATACTATGTTGAACACAAGAGGGCAGTATAGCCCTATGTATTACTTCACAAGCCCCCCTCCCTTCCTACTCCTCACACACAAAGTCTTAGAGAGTGACTTGCAAAATTCTGACATTTTCTCCACATTCAAACCAAAATATCTGACTTTCTGTTGGTCGGAGCTAATGACTGTAAATTAGAAAGTTGTCCGGCTTGAGGAGAACTATATCAATACCAATTTTTGTACCTGTAGATGAAACTAACCCCCCACTTTTTTGTCAAAAGGTGGCGCTACTGAGCCCCTCACCACACCCATTTCTGAAACTTTGCACATGTCTACTGGCTAATAAATGTGACGTCTCTGTCGAGTTTCATGCAATTTCAAGTATGTTAAGAGTCTCAAAAGCATCAATAAAGAAAAGTAAAGTTTGAAGTGTTGCCACGGCAACAGTATCTAAGATATCAATAATCCTTTCACAGGTCTAAATCTGCCGTGTGTTTACATTATACACGTAAAGTTTGAAGCAAATCGGGTAAAAACAAGAGGGTGATTTCAAAGCATTTTGAAAGTGACATACTTCCTGCTGCCAGTTGGTGGCGCTATAACTTTGACTCACAATAGTCACATCCATGTGATCGGCCTCTTACAACGAACACACTGCTGAAGTTTCATCAAGATCTGTTAATTTATGCAGAAGTTATAACACACTTCCTGTCTCACTTTTCTCGCCATAAATTTGTTTCCTCGCCACGGCCAAACCGTTCGAGATATCAAAAATCCGCTGGCAATTTTTCATCCTCAATGTCTTGACTTCATGCTGACTGAGATTCGTGGCGATTAAATGATTTCTCTAGGAGGAGTATTTCAAATTCCATTGTATACGTTTTCCAAACAACCCTAAATAGCCGACTTCCTGTTGGGCTGAGGTAAAAAGTAAGAGCATGAAGTATATATGAAACGATGAGATCTATATGTGTACCGACTTTCATATTATTACATGCAAGTGTGTTTGATTTATGGACCAAGGTTTAGGACCCCGTTCCAGGGGGCGCTGCTGAGCCCCCCTGCCACGCCCGGGTACCATCTTCAGCCCAGCCCTGATGGCCGCAGGTTCTGACCCGTGTGCAAAGTTTCAAGAGTTTTAGAGCATGTTAAGGCCCCCAAAAGTGCCCGAATATTCGATAAAATAATAATAATAATAATAATAATAATAATAATAATAATAATAATCCTAAGGAAAACAATAGGGCCTTCGCCTTTTCAGGCTTGGGCCCTAATAATAATAATAATAATAATAATAATAATAATAATAATAATAATCCTAAGGAAAACAATAGGGCCTTCGCCTTTTCAGGCTTGGGCCCTAATAATAATAATAATAATAATAATCCTAAGGAAAACAATAGGGCCTTCGCCTTTTCAGGCTTGGGCCATAATAATCCTAAGGAAAACAATAGGGCCTTCGCCTTTTCAAGGCTTGGGCCCTAATAATAATAATAATCCTAAGGAAAACAATAGGGCCTTCGCCTTTTCAAGCTTGGGCCCTAATAATAATCCTAAGGAAAACAATAGGGCCTTCGCCTTTTCAGGCTTGGGCCCTAATAATCCTAAGGAAAACAATTGGGCCTTCGCCTTTTCAAGGCTTGGGCCCTAATAATAATAATAATAATAATAATTAAAGCTGCAAGCAGCGGTGACGGGCCCAAGCCGGTGGCACCGCAACCCTGGTGCCTTTAGTTACCGGGCTCATTTCCACTTGGTGGCTTTCGGAAAACAAAGGATGATGGACACAGCAACAACTCAAAAATATAGCTGCAAGCAGCAATGCGATTCCTCCTCAAAATGGCAAATCATTTAAAATTGATCAATAGAGGGTTGGGGTTAAACCCTCCCAATGAAAATATCCAAAAAACATGTCTTTCTGTCTGAATCCTAAACTAAACATTTTCAGTGTACAGGAAAATCCATCATGCCGGACCTTATGGATCCTGTAGGGTTTTTTGTTTACAATGAGAAATGAGGTATGTTCACCAGGTTTCAGAAAAACTAAATAAATGGGGTGGAAATACAATCACTTTGAAAAATTGACATTTGGGCATGGCCTGTACCGCCCCCTAAGGGCGAATGTGAGCCATTCTTGGTTTGTAGGTTCCTGTTGGCCTGTAGTATTAATGTACCAAATTAGAAAGTATTTGACAAAAAAATGTGCAATTTGGGAATGTCCTTTAGCACCCCCTAGGGGCAAATGTGAGACATTCTTGGTTTGTGGATTTCTGTTGGCCTGTAGTGTCAATATACCAAATTAGAAAATTTTTGACCATAAAATGGGAATTTTGGGCATAGCCTGTAGCGCCCCCTAATGGCGAATATGGGCAATTCTTTGTTTGTGGGTTCCTGTTGGCCTGTAGTATCAATGTACCAAATTAGAACATTTTTGACCAGCAAATGGGAATTTAGGGCGTGGCCTGTAGCGCCCCATAAGGGCGAATGTGGGCCACTCTTGGTTTGTGAATTCCTGTTGGCCTGTAGTATCAATATACAACATTAGAACATTTTTGACCAGAAAATGGGAATTTTGGGCATGGCCTGTAGCGCCCCCTAAGGGCGAATGTGGGATATTCTTTACGCAGTACTTCAGAGTGATGTCATCTTGAAGTATATATATATAGGTCTATTTCTAACCCACACCTATAATATCACTTCTGAAGGCATGGATTTAACCACTGGAGTGGTATGGATTACTTTTATGCTGCATTTATTTGATTTTTGCAGCTTCTGAGTTCTGATCACCATTCAAGTCATTGAAAGGTCCAACAGGGTTGAGATAATCTTCTAAAAAGCTTAATTTGTGTTCACTAGAAGAAAGAAAACAATACACATCTGGGATGCAATGAGGGTGAGTATACGATGAGAGAAATTTATTTTTGGGGTGAAAACCATTTGTAGGCCTACTTTTTATTTACTTGGAAAATTGTTACTGTCTCTTTAAGAGGATTTTAAACGCATTTCATTCAAGGCACAGTCTGTGCGGCTTGTTTTAGTGAGTTTAATCTTTTGAGAACTGTGAAGTCTCATTATTTTCGTGCTGTTACATCTGTATTCATTTCAGAGATTACTTGATTGAGATTGTGAAACTACATACAACCGACAAACCTCCATGAAGATGCGAGTAAAAATGAGATGCCTCGCGCTGTCAGACACAACGCTGATAATCATTCTCGGAAGTGTTGATACTAGATTTCGATTCGCGATTTCTTCATCAACTGTTTATGTTCACTTGGGACAAAACAGACAATATATCATGTAATTTGACATTTTGTAGTATGAAATTGTCCGTTCAAACGCAAGAAGAAGCGAATGCGATCTCTCATCGGGGCTCGTGCGTTAGACGCGACGCATCTCGCGGTTTCACACAAAACTGCTCACAAACATTTATTTGAGTTGTTTTGTCATTTTTTTCCAGAAATAACTAGCAATACTCCTACAAATAAATGCTTCGTCACTAAAACGTTTTGACTTTCTATAGAAAATATAGACAACACACGTTCTTACCTTGCAAAAATCGCCTCAGTATTTAATTTGAAGCAGTAAATCCAACACTGGAGTAAATCTCTCGTGATATCACCTTTCCATTGAAATGAAGGAAGACGGTGATGACGATACAGTTATTATTCTTGCCCAGTAACCCCTTAACCAATCACATGTGCCTTTAGCTTGTATTGTCATGAGTATCTGGGCAGACTTCAGAAATAAAATCGGTGATCGGACGACGATGACACTGAGACAGGAACCATGGGAATAATTGTTCCCAAATTTGAACGCTCTGGCTGTAAATGGTTAAAGGTTGTTAAAAATTGTATCCTCCACTCAGTTGATGTATATATTGAGTGGGGACACATTGTTTGCCTTTTTTCTGGGATTCGACTGCAAAAGAGCTCAAGCAACTGTTGAACTCAGTCCCTGCCCATTCTGGACTCAGACCTGTTGTAAATCATTGAACAATGAGGCTTGGATGCCATCTATTGGACATTTCTTGTAATTGCCACTCAGAGAATGAACAGACAGTGGATTAAACTTTAGTTTTTTAGGCTTTAGTTCTTTGTTGTATTCACCTGCTACGGCGTGTGTAACATTTTTCTGTCAACTCTGCATACAGGTGAAACTCGAAAAATTAGAATATCGTGCAAAAGTTAATGTAACCCATACTATGTTGAACACAAGAGGGCAGTATAGCCCTATGTATTACTTCACAAGCCCCCCTCCCTTCCTACTCCTCACACACAAAGTCTTAGAGAGTGACTTCCAAAATTCTGACATTTTCTCCACATTCAAACCAAAATATCTGACTTTCTGTTGGTCGGAGCTAATGACTGTAAATTAGAAAGTTGTCCGGCTTGAGGAGAACTATATCAATACCAATTTTTGTACCTGTAGATGAAACTAACCCCCCACTTTTTTGTCAAAAGGTGGCGCTACTGAGCCCCTCACCACACCCATTTCTGAAACTTTGCACATGTCTACTGGCTAATAAATGTGACGTCTCTGTCGAGTTTCATGCAATTTCAAGTATGTTAAGAGTCTCAAAAGCATCAATAAAGAAAAGTAAAGTTTGAAGTGTTGCCACGGCAACAGTATCTAAGATATCAATAATCCTTTCACAGGTCTAAATCTGCCGTGTGTTTACATTATACACGTAAAGTTTGAAGCAAATCGGGTAAAAACAAGAGGGTGATTTCAAAGCATTTTGAAAGTGACACACTTCCTGCTGCCAGTTGGTGGCGCTATAACTTTGACTCACAATAGTCACATCCATGTGATCGGCCTCTTACAACGAACACACTGCTGAAGTTTCATCAAGATCTGTTAATTTATGCAGAAGTTATAACACACTTCCTGTCTCACTTTTCTCGCCATAAATTTCTTTCCTCGCCACGGCCAAACCGTTCGAGATATCAAAAATCCGCTGGCAATTTTTCATCCTCAATGTCTTGACTTCATGCTGACTGAGATTCGTGGCGATTAAATGATTTCTCTAGGAGGAGTATTTCAAATTCCATTGTATACGTTTTCCAAACAACCCTAAATAGCCGACTTCCTGTTGGGCTGAGGTAAAAAGTAAGAGCATGAAGTATATATGAAACGATGAGATCTATATGTGTACCGACTTTCATATTATTACATGCAAGTGTGTTTGATTTATGGACCAAGGTTTCGGACCCCGTTCCAGGGGGCGCTGCTGAGCCCCCCTGCCACGCCCGGGTACCATCTTCAGCCCAGCCCTGATGGCCGCAGGTTCTGACCCGTGTGCAAAGTTTCAAGAGTTTTAGAGCATGTTAAGGCCCCCAAAAGTGCCCGAATAGTCGATAAAATAATAATAATAATAATAATAATAATAATAATAATAATAATAATAATAATCCTAAGGAAAACAATAGGGCCTTCGTCTTTTCAGGCTTGGGCCCTAATAATCCTAAGGAAAACAATAGGGCCTTCGCCTTTTCAGGCTTGGGCCCTAATAATTAAAGCTGCAAGCAGCGATGACGGGCCCAAGCCGGTGGCACCGCAACCCTGGTGCCTTTAGTTACCGGGCTCATTTCCACTTGGTGGCTTTCGGAAAACAAAGGATGATGGACACAGCAACAACTCAAAAATATAGCTGCAAGCAGCAATGCGATTCCTCCTCAAAATGGCAAATCATTTAAAATTGATCAATAGAGGGTTGGGGTTAAACCCTCCCAATGAAAAAATCCAAAAAACATGTCTTTCTGTCTTAATCCTAAACTAAACATTTTCAGTGTACAGGAAAATCCATCATGTCGGATCTTATGGATCCTGTAGGGATTTTTGTTTACAATGAGAAATGAGGTATGTTCACCAGGTTTCAGAAAAACTAAATAAATGTGTTGGAAATACAATCACTTTGAAAAAATGACATTTGGGCATGGCCTGTAGCGCCCCCTAAGGGTGAATGTGAGCCATTCTTGGTTTGTAGGTTCCTGTTGGCCTGTAGTATTAATGTACCAAATTGGAAAGTATTTGACAAAAAAATGTGCAATTTGGGAATGGCCTTTAGCGCCCCCTAAGGGCGAATGTGAGACATTCTTGGTTTGTGGATTTCTGTTGGCCTGTAGTGCCAATATACCAAATTAGAACATTTTTGACCAGAAAATGGGAATTTTGGGCATGGCCTTTAGCGCCCCCTAAGGGCGAATGTGGGCCATTCTTGGTTTGTGGATTCCTGTTGGCCTGTAGTATCAATATACAAAATTAGAACATTTTTGACCAGAAAATGGGAATTTTGGTCATGGCCTGTAGCGCCCCCTAAGGGCGAATGCGGGATATTCTTTACGCAGTACTTCAGAGTGATGTCATCTTTAAGTATATATAGGTCTGTTTCTAACCCACACCTATAATATCACTTCTGAAGGCATGGATTAAACCACAGAAGTGGTATGGATTACTTTTATGCTGCATTTATGTGATTTTTGTAGCTTCTGAGTTCTGATCACCATTCAAGTCATTGAAAGGTCCAACAGGGTTGAGATAATCTTCTAAAAAGCTTAATTTGTGTTCACTAGAAGAAAGAAAATAATACACATCTGGGATGGAATGAGGGTGAGTATACGATGAGAGAAATTTATTTTTGGGGTGAAAACCATTTGTAGGCTACTTTTTATTTACTTGGAAAATTGTTACTGTCTCTTTAAGATGATTTTAAACGCATTTCATTCAAGCCGTCAAGCCGTCTGTGCGGCTTGTTTTATTGAGATATAATCTTTTGAGAACTGTGAAGTCTCATTATTTTCGTGCTGTTACATCTGTATTCATTTCAGAGATTAATTGATTGAGATTGTGAAACTACATACAACCGACAAACCTCCATGAAGATGCGAGTAAAAATGAGATGCCTCGCGATGTCAGGCACAACGCTGATAATCGTTCTCGGAAGTGTTGATACTAGATTTAGATTCGCGATATCTTCATCAACTGTTTATGTTCACTTGAGACAAAACAGACAATATATCATGTATTTTGACATTTTGTTGTTATGAAATTGTCCGTTCAAACGCAAGAAGAAGCGAATGCGATCTCTCATCGGGGCTCGTGAGTTAGAAGTGACGCTGCTAGACGTGAGCAGGGAAGCGCATTTCACTGAATTTACGATGTTACACGTATAAACCTTCATCAACCCGTTAATCCAAAACGCAAATGCCGTTATTTTGCGTCTCTCGCTCCTGCTTGTGATTGACAAAGCTGTCAAACGGGACAATTTGCAAGCGTGCAAGTTTGGATCGGTCTTTTCACGTTTTAATAATTTGCAGTGTTCGACATCTACGTTCAAATCGAGCGGTGCAATATGCAATTCATCCAAAATAATTACAAAGTTATTTTCGCTCTTGTTCTACATATTTTTTTCAAGCGTCAGCTGATGTTTCTACAGTATTAATTTTCCTGCGCCACCACGAACAGAGTTGGAAATAAAACACGCATCCGGGCATTCAGATGGGTTAAAAAAAACTGCTTAAAAAACATCTGAACAGCGTCTGCTCTCGGTCTCACATTAATTCAGGTGGATTTTTCACAAGCGACAACATTGGCAAACAAAAGTGCTAGCTAATGTTTAATTAGCAAGTTTCACCGAAATGTATTAAAAATAGAGGCTAGCTGCCTGTCCGATGAACAAATAGAGTTACGTCATTTTTTTTCCAGAAATAACTAGCAATACTCCTGCAAATAAATGCTTCGTAACTAAAACGTTTTGACTTTCAATAGAAAATATAGACAACACATGTTCTTACCTTGCAAAAATCGCCTCAGTATTTAATTTGAAGCAGTAAATCCAACACTGGAGTAAATCTCTCGTGATATCACCTTCCCATTGAAATGAAGGAAGACGGTGATGACGAAACAGTTATTATTCTTGCCCAGGAACCCTTAACCAATCACATGTGCCATTAGCTTGTATTGTCATGAGTATCTGGGCAGATTTCAGAAATAAAATCCCCTTAACCAATCACATGTGTCTTTAGCTTGTATTGTCATGAGTATCTGGGCAGATTTCAGAAATCAAATCGGTGATTGGACGACGATGAAACTGAGACAGGAACCATGGGAATAATTGTTCCCAAATTTGAACGCTCTGGCTGTAAATGGTTAAAGGTTGTTAAAAATTGCATCCGCCACTCAGTTGATGTATATATTGAGTGGGGACACATTGTTTGCTTTTTTTCTGGGATTCGACTGCAAAAGAGCTAAAGCAACTGTTGAACTCTGTCCCTGCACATTCTGGACTCAGACCTGTTGTAAATCATTGAACAATGAGGCTTGGATGCCATCTATTGGACATTTCTTGTAATTGCCACTCAGAGAATGAACAGACAGTGGATTAAACTTTAGTTTTTTAGGCTTTAATTCTTTGTTGTATTCACCTGCTACGGCGTGTGTAACATTTTTCTGTCAACTCTGCATACAGGTGAAACTCGAAAAATTAGAATATCGTGCAAAAGTTAATGTAACCCATACTATGTTGAACACAAGAGGGCAGTATAGCCCTATGTATTACTTCACAAGACCCCCTCCCTTCCTACTCCTCACACAGAGTCTCAAGAGAGTGACTTGCAAATTCTGACATTTTCTCCACATTCAAACCAAAATATCTGACATTCTGTGTGTTGGAGCTAATGACTGTAAATTAGAAAGTTGTCAGGCTTGAGGAGAACTATATCAATACCAATTTTTGTACCTGCAGATGAAACTAACCCCCCACTTTTTTGTCAAAAGGTGGCGCTACTGAGCCCCTCACCACACCCATTTCTGAAACTTTGCACATGTCTACTGGCTAATAACGTGACGTCTCTGTCGAGTTTCATGCAATTTCAAGTATGTTAAGAGTCTCAAAAGCATCAATAAAGAAAAGTAAAGTTTGAAGTGTTGCCACGGCAACAGTATCTAAGATATCAATAATCCTTTCACAGGTCTAAATCTGCCGTGTGTTTACATTATACACGTAAAGTTTGAAGCAAATCGGGTAAAAACAAGAGGGTGATTTCAAAGCATTTTGAAAGTGACACACTTCCTGCTGCCAGTTGGTGGCGCTATAACTTTGACTCACAATAGTCACATCCATGTGATCGGCCTCTTACAACGAACACACTGCTGAAGTTTCATCAAGATCTGTTAATTTATGCAGAAGTTATAACACACTTCATGTCTCACTTTTCTCGCCATAAATTTGTTTCCTCGCCACGGCCAAACCGTTCGAGATATCAAAAATCCGCTGGCAATTTTTCATCCTCAATGTCTTGACTTCATGCTGACTGAGATTCGTGGCGATTAAATGATTTCTCTAGGAGGAGTATTTCAAATTCCATTGTATATGTTTTCCAAACAACCCTAAATAGCCGACTTCCTGTTGGGCTGAGGTAAAAAGTAAGAGCATGAAGTATATATGAAACGATGAGATCTATATGTGTACCGACTTTCATATTATTACATGCAAGTGTGTTTGATTTATGGACCATGGTTTCGGATCCCGTTCCAGGGGGCGCTGCTGAGCCCCCCTGCCACGCCCGGGTACCATCTTCAGCCCAGCCCTGATGGCCGCAGGTTCTGACCCGTGTGCAAAGTTTCAAGAGTTTTAGAGCATGTTAAGGCCCCCAAAAGTGCCCGAATAGTCGATAAAATAATAATAATAATAATAATAATAATTAAAGCTGCAAGCAGCGATGACGGGCCCAAGCCGGTGGCACCGCAACCCTGGTGCCTTTAGTTACCGGGCTCATTTCCACTTGGTGGCTTTCGGAAAACAAAGGATGATGGACACAGCAACAACTCAAAAATATAGCTGCAAGCAGCAGTGCGATTCCTCCTCAAAATGGCAAATCATTTAAAATTGATCAATAGAGGGTTGGGGTTAAACCCTCCCAATGAAAAAATCCAAAAAACATGTCTTTCTGTCTGAATCCTAAACTAAACATTTTCAGTGTACAGGAAAATCCATCATGCCGGACCTTATGGATCCTGTAGGGTTTTTTGTTTACAATGAGAAATGAGGTATGTTCACCAGGTTTCAGAAAAACTAAATAAATGGGGTGGAAATACAATCACTTTGAAAAATTGACATTTGGGCATGGCCTGTACCGCCCCCTAAGGGCGAATGTGAGCCATTCTTGGTTTGTAGGTTCCTGTTGGCCTGTAGTATTAATGTACCAAATTAGAAAGTATTTGACAAAAAAATGTGCAATTTGGGAATGTCCTTTAGCACCCCCTAAGGGCAAATGTGAGACATTCTTGGTTTGTGGATTTCTGTTGGCCTGTAGTGTCAATATACCAAATTAGAAAATTTTTGACCATAAAATGGGAATTTTGGGCATAGCCTGTAGCGCCCCCTAATGGCGAATATGGGCAATTCTTTGTTTGTGGGTTCCTGTTGGCCTGTAGTATCAATGTAGCAAATTAGAACATTTTTGACCAGCAAATGGGAATTTAGGGCGTGGACTGTAGCGCCCCATAAGGGCGAATGTGGGCCACTCTTGGTGTGTGAATTCCTGTTGGCCTGTAGTATCAATATACAACATTAGAACATTTTTGACCAGAAAATGGGAATTTTGGGCATGGCCTGTAGCGCCCCCTAAGGGCGAATGTGGGATATTCTTTACGCAGTACTTCAGAGTGATGTCATCTTGAAGTATATATATATAGGTCTATTTCTAACCCACACCTATAATATCACTTCTGAAGGCATGGATTTAACCACTGGAGTGGTATGGATTACTTTTATGCTGCATTTATTTGATTTTTGCAGCTTCTGAGTTCTGATCACCATTCAAGTCATTGAAAGGTCCAACAGGGTTGAGATAATCTTCTAAAAAGCTTAATTTGTGTTCACTAGAAGAAAGAAAACAATACACATCTGGGATGCAATGAGGGTGAGTATACGATGAGAGAAATTTATTTTTGGGGTGAAAACCATTTGTCGGCCTACTTTTTATTTACTTGGAAAATTGTTACTGTCTCTTTAAGAGGATTTTAAACGCATTTCATTCAAGGCACAGTCTGTGCGGCTTGTTTTAGTGAGTTTAATCTTTTGAGAACTGTGAAGTCTCATTATTTTCGTGCTGTTACATCTGTATTCATTTCAGAGATTACTTGATTGAGATTGTGAAACTACATACAACCGACAAACCTCCATGAAGATGCGAGTAAAAATGAGATGCCTCGCGCTGTCAGACACAACGCTGATAATCATTCTCGGAAGTGTTGATACTAGATTTCGATTCGCGATTTCTTCATCAACTGTTTATGTTCACTTGGGACAAAACAGACAATATATCATGTAATTTGACATTTTGTAGTATGAAATTGTCCGTTCAAACGCAAGAAGAAGCGAATGCGATCTCTCATCGGGGCTCGTGCGTTAGACGCGACGCATCTCGCGGTTTCACACAAAACTGCTCACAAACATTTATTTGAGTTGTTTTGTCATTTTTTTCCAGAAATAACTAGCAATACTCCTACAAATAAATGCTTCGTCACTAAAACGTTTTGACTTTCTATAGAAAATATAGACAACACACGTTCTTACCTTGCAAAAATCGCCTCAGTATTTAATTTGAAGCAGTAAATCCAACACTGGAGTAAATCTCTCGTGATATCACCTTTCCATTGAAATGAAGGAAGACGGTGATGACGATACAGTTATTATTCTTGCCCAGTAACCCCTTAACCAATCACATGTGCCTTTAGCTTGTATTGTCATGAGTATCTGGGCAGACTTCAGAAATAAAATCGGTGATCGGACGACGATGACACTGAGACAGGAACCATGGGAATAATTGTTCCCAAATTTGAACGCTCTGGCTGTAAATGGTTAAAGGTTGTTAAAAATTGTATCCTCCACTCAGTTGATGTATATATTGAGTGGGGACACATTGTTTGCCTTTTTTCTGGGATTCGACTGCAAAAGAGCTCAAGCAACTGTTGAACTCAGTCCCTGCCCATTCTGGACTCAGACCTGTTGTAAATCATTGAACAATGAGGCTTGGATGCCATCTATTGGACATTTCTTGTAATTGCCACTCAGAGAATGAACAGACAGTGGATTAAACTTTAGTTTTTTAGGCTTTAGTTCTTTGTTGTATTCACCTGCTACGGCGTGTGTAACATTTTTCTGTCAACTCTGCATACAGGTGAAACTCGAAAAATTAGAATATCGTGCAAAAGTTAATGTAACCCATACTATGTTGAACACAAGAGGGCAGTATAGCCCTATGTATTACTTCACAAGACCCCCTCCCTTCCTACTCCTCACACACAAAGTCTTAGAGAGTGACTTGCAAAATTCTGACATTTTCTCCACATTCAAACCAAAATATCTGACTTTCTGTTGGTCGGAGCTAATGACTGTAAATTAGAAAGTTGTCCGGCTTGAGGAGAACTATATCAATACCAATTTTTGTACCTGTAGATGAAACTAACCCCCCACTTTTTTGTCAAAAGGTGGCGCTACTGAGCCCCTCACCACACCCATTTCTGAAACTTTGCACATGTCTACTGGCTAATAAATGTGACGTCTCTGTCGAGTTTCATGCAATTTCAAGTATGTTAAGAGTCTCAAAAGCATCAATAAAGAAAAGTAAAGTTTGAAGTGTTGCCACGGCAACAGTATCTAAGATATCAATAATCCTTTCACAGGTCTAAATCTGCCGTGTGTTTACATTATACACGTAAAGTTTGAAGCAAATCGGGTAAAAACAAGAGGGTGATTTCAAAGCATTTTGAAAGTGACACACTTCCTGCTGCCAGTTGGTGGCGCTATAACTTTGACTCACAATAGTCACATCCATGTGATCGGCCTCTTACAACGAACACACTGCTGAAGTTTCATCAAGATCTGTTAATTTATGCAGAAGTTATAACACACTTCCTGTCTCACTTTTCTCGCCATAAATTTGTTTCCTCGCCACGGCCAAACCGTTCGAGATATCAAAAATCCGCTGGCAATTTTTCATCCTCAATGTCTTGACTTCATGCTGACTGAGATTCGTGGCGATTAAATGATTTCTCTAGGAGGAGTATTTCAAATTCCATTGTATACGTTTTCCAAACAACCCTAAATAGCCGACTTCCTGTTGGGCTGAGGTAAAAAGTAAGAGCATGAAGTATATATGAAACGATGAGATCTATATGTGTACCGACTTTCATATTATTACATGCAAGTGTGTTTGATTTATGGACCATGGTTTCGGACCCCGTTCCAGGGGGCGCTGCTGAAACCCCCTGCCACGCCCGGGTACCATCTTCAGCCCAGCCCTGATGGCCGCAGGTTCTGACCCGTGTGCAAAGTTTCAAGAGTTTTAGAGCATGTTAAGGCCCCCAAAAGTGCCCGAATAGTCGATAAAATAATAATAATAATAATAATAATAATAATAATAATAATAATAATAATAATCCTAAGGAAAACAATAGGGCCTTCGCCTTTTCAGGCTTGGGCCCTAATAATAATAATAATAATAATAATAATAATTAAAGCTGCAAGCAGCGATGACGGGCCCAAGCCGGTGGCACCGCAACCCTGGTGCCTTTAGTTACCGGGCTCATTTCCACTTGGTGGCTTTCGGAAAACAAATGATGATGGACACAGCAACAACTCAAAAATATAGCTGCAAGCAGCAATGCGATTCCTCCTCAAAATGGCAAATCATTTAAAATTGATCAATAGAGGGTTGGGGTTAAACCCTCCCAATGAAAAAATCCAAAAAACATGTCTTTCTGTCTGAATCCTAAACTAAACATTTTCAGTGTACAGGAAAATCCATCATGCCGGACCTTATGGATCCTGTAGGGTTTTTTGTTTACAATGAGAAATGAGGTATGTTCACCAGGTTTCAGAAAACTAAATAAATGGGGTGGAAATACAATCACTTTAAAAAAATGACATTTGGGCATGGCATGTAGCGCCCCCTAAGGGCGAATGTGAGCCATTCTTGGTTTGTAGGTTCCTGTTGGCCTGTAGTATTAATGTACCAAATTAGAAAGTATTTGACAAAAAAAT
Source organism: Moxostoma hubbsi (assembly GCA_032164185.1). Lineage (NCBI taxonomy): Eukaryota > Metazoa > Chordata > Actinopteri > Cypriniformes > Catostomidae > Moxostoma > Moxostoma hubbsi. Next base: position 37,291,468 of record JAVLUX010000011.1, read on the forward strand.
GTGCAATTTGGGAATGGCCTTTAGCGCCCCCTAAGGGCGAATGTGAGACATTCTTGGTTTGTGGATTTCTGTTGGCCTGTAGTGTCAATATACCAAATTAGAAAATTTTTGACCATAAAATGGGAATTTTGGGCATAGCCTGTAGCGCCCCCTAATGGCGAATATGGGCAATTCTTTGTTTGTGGGTTCCTGTTGGCCTGTAGTATCAATGTACCAAATTAGAACATTTTTGACCAGCAAATGGGAATTTAGGGCATGGCCTGTAGCGCCCCATAAGGGCGAATGTGGGCCACTCTTGGTTTGTGAATTCCTGTTGGCCTGTAGTATCAATATACAACATTAGAACATTTTTGACCAGAAAATGGGAATTTTGGGCATGGCCTGTAGCGCCCCCTAAGGGCGAATGTGGGATATTCTTTACGCAGTACTTCAGAGTGATGTCATCTTTAAGTATATATATATAGGTCTATTTCTAACCCACACCTATAATATCACTTCTGAAGGCATGGATTTAACCACTGGAGTGGTATGGATTACTTTTATGCTGCATTTATTTGATTTTTGTAGCTTCTGAGTTCTGATCACCATTCAAGTCATTGAAAGGTCCAACAGGGTTGAGATAATCTTCTAAAAAGCTTAATTTGTGTTCACTAGAAGAAAGAAAACAATACACATCTGGGATGCAATGAGGGTGAGTATACGATGAGAGAAATTTATTTTTGGGGTGAAAACCATTTGTAGGCCTACTTTTTATTTACTTGGAAAATTGTTACTGTCTCTTTAAGAGGATTTTAAACGCATTTCATTCAAGGCACACTCTGTGCGGCTTGTTTTATTGAGTTTAATCTTTTGAGAACTGTGAAGTCTCATTATTTTCGTGCTGTTACATCTGTATTCATTTCAGAGATTACTTGATTGAGATTGTGAAACTACATACAACCGACAAACCTCCATGAAGATGCGAGTAAAAATGAGATGCCTCGCGCTGTCAGACACAACGCTGATAATCATTCTCGGAAGTGTTGATACTAGATTTCGATTCGCGATTTCTTCATCAACTGTTTATGTTCACTTGGGACAAAACAGACAATATATCATGTAATTTGACATTTTGTAGTATGAAATTGTCCGTTCAAACGCAAGAAGAAGCGAATGCGATCTCTCATCGGGGCTCGTGCGTTAGACGCGACGCATCTCGCGGTTTCACACAAAACTGCTCACAAACATTTATTTGAGTTGTTTTGTCATTTTTTTTCCAGAAATAACTAGCAATACTCCTACAAATAAATGCTTCGTAACTAAAACGTTTTGACTTTCTATAGAAAATATAGACAACACACGTTCTTACCTTGCAAAAATCGCCTCAGTATTTAATTTGAAGCAGTAAATCCAACACTGGAGTAAATCTCTCGTGATATCACCTTTCCATTGAAATGAAGGAAGACGGTGATGACGATACAGTTATTATTCTTGCCCAGTAACCCCTTAACCAATCACATGTGCCTTTAGCTTGTATTGTCATGAGTATCTGGGCAGACTTCAGAAATAAAATCGGTGATCGGACGACGATGACACTGAGACAGGAACCATGGGAATAATTGTTCCCAAATTTGAACGCTCTGGCTGTAAATGGTTAAAGGTTGTTAAAAATTGTATCCTCCACTCAGTTGATGTATATAGTGAGTGGGGACACATTGTTTGCCTTTTTTCTGGGATTCGACTGCAAAAGAGCTCAAGCAACTGTTGAACTCAGTCCCTGCCCATTCTGGACTCAGACCTGTTGTAAATCATTGAACAATGAGGCTTGGATGCCATCTATTGGACATTTCTTGTAATTGCCACTCAGAGAATGAACAGACAGTGGATTAAACTTTAGTTTTTTAGGCTATAGTTCTTTGTTGTATTCACCTGCTACGGCGTGTGTAACATTTTTCTGTCAACTCTGCATACAGGTGAAACTCGAAAAATTAGAATATCGTGCAAAAGTTAATGTAACCCATACTATGTTGAACACAAGAGGGCAGTATAGCCCTATGTATTACTTCACAAGCCCCCCTCCCTTCCTACTCCTCACACACAAAGTCTTAGAGAGTGACTTGCAAAATTCTGACATTTTCTCCACATTCAAACCAAAATATCTGACTTTCTGTTGGTCGGAGCTAATGACTGTAAATTAGAAAGTTGTCCGGCTTGAGGAGAACTATATCAATACCAATTTTTGTACCTGTAGATGAAACTAACCCCCCACTTTTTTGTCAAAAGGTGGCGCTACTGAGCCCCTCACCACACCCATTTCTGAAACTTTGCACATGTCTACTGGCTAATAAATGTGACGTCTCTGTCGAGTTTCATGCAATTTCAAGTATGTTAAGAGTCTCAAAAGCATCAATAAAGAAAAGTAAAGTTTGAAGCGTTGCCACGGCAACAGTATCTAAGATATCAATAATCCTTTCACAGGTCTAAATCTGCCGTGTGTTTACATTATACACGTAAAGTTTGAAGCAAATCGGGTAAAAACAAGAGGGTGATTTCAAAGCATTTTGAAAGTGACACACTTCCTGCTGCCAGTTGGTGGCGCTATAACTTTGACTCACAATAGTCACATCCATGTGATCGGCCTCTTACAATGAACACACTGCTGAAGTTTCATCAAGATCTGTTAATTTATGCAGAAGTTATAACACACTTCCTGTCTCACTTTTCTCGCCATAAATTTGTTTCCTCGCCACGGCCAAACCGTTCGAGATATCAAAAATCCGCTGGCAATTTTTCATCCTCAATGTCTTGACTTCATGCTGACTGAGATTCGTGGCGATTAAATGATTTCTCTAGGAGGAGTATTTCAAATTCCATTGTATACGTTTTCCAAACAACCCTAAATAGCCGACTTCCTGTTGGGCTGAGGTAAAAAGTAAGAGCATGAAGTATATATGAAACGATGAGATCTATATGTGTACCGACTTTCATATTATTACATGCAAGTGTGTTTGATTTATGGACCAAGGTTTCGGACCCCGTTCCAGGGGGCGCTGCTGAGCCCCCCTGCCACGCCCGGGTACCATCTTCAGCCCAGCCCTGATGGCCGCAGGTTCTGACCCGTGTGCAAAGTTTCAAGAGTTTTAGAGCATGTTAAGGCCCCCAAAAGTGCCCGAATAGTCGATAAAATAATAATAATAATAATAATAATAATAATCCTAAGGAAAACAATAGGGCCTTCGCCTTTTCAGGCTTGGGCCCTAATAATAATAATAATAATAATAATAATAATAATCCTAAGGAAAACAATAGGGCCTTCGCCTTTTCAGGCTTTGGCCCTAATAATAATAATAATAATAATAATCCTAAGGAAAACAATAGGGCCTTCGCCTTTTCAGGCTTGGGCCCTAATTAAAGCTGCAAGCAGCGATGACGGGCCCAAGCCGGTGGCACCGCAACCCTGGTGCCTTTAGTTACCGGGCTCATTTCCACTTGGTGGCTTTCGGAAAACAAAGGATGATGGACACAGCAACAACTCAAAAATATAGCTGCAAGCAGCAATGCGATTCCTCCTCAAAATGGCAAATCATTTAAAATTGATCAATAGAGGGTTGGGGTTAAACCCTCCCAATGAAAAAATCCAAAAAACATGTCTTTCTGTCTTAATCCTAAACTAAACATTTTCAGTGTACAGGAAAATCCATCATGTCGGACCTTATGGATCCTGTAGGGTTTTTTTGTTTACAATGAGAAATGAGGTATGTTCACCAGGTTTCAGAAAAACTAAATAAATGTGTTGGAAATACAATAACTTTGAAAAAATGACATTTGGGCATGGCCTGTAGCGCCCCCTAAGGGTGAATGTGAGCCATTCTTGGTTTGTAGGTTCCTGTTGGCCTGTAGTATTAATGTACCCAATTGGAAAGTATTTGACAAAAAAATGTGCAAATTGGGAATGGCCTTTAGCGCCCCCTAAGGGCGAATGTGAGACATTCTTGGTTTGTGGATTTCTGTTGGCCTGTAGTGCCAATATACCAAATTAGAACATTTTTGACCATAAAATGGGAATTTTGGGCATAGCCTGTAGCGCCCCCTAATGCGAATATGGGCAATTCTTTGTTTGTGGGTTCCTGTTGGCCTGTAGTATCAATGTACCAAATTAGAACATTTTTGACCAGCAAATGGGAATTTAGGGCGTGGCCTGTAGCGCCCCCTAAGGGCGAATGTGGGCCATTCTTGGTTTGTGGATTCCTGTTGGCCTGTAGTATCAATCTACAAAATTAGAACATTTTTGACCAGAAAATGGGAATTTTGGGCATGGCGTTTAGCGCCCCCTAAGGGCGAATGTGGGCCATTCTTGGTTTGTGGATTACTGTTGGCCTGTAGTATCAATATAAAAAATTAGAACATTTTTGACCAGAAAATGGGAATTTTGGTCATGGCCTGTAGCGCCCCCTAAGGGCGAATGCGGGATATTCTTTATGCAGTACTTCAGAGTGTTGTCATCTTTAAGTATATATAGGTCTGTTTCTAACCCACACCTATAATATCACTTCTGAAGGCATGGATTAAACCACAGGAGTGGTATGGATTACTTTTATGCTGCATTTATGTGATTTTTGTAGCTTCTGAGTTCTGATCACCATTCAAGTCATTGAAAGGTCCAACAGGGTTGAGATAATCTTCTAAAAAGCTTAATTTGTGTTCACTAGAAGAAAGAAAATAATACACATCTGGGATGGAATGAGGGTGAGTATACGATGAGAGAAATTTATTTTTGGGGTGAAAACCATTTGTAGGCTACTTTTTATTTACTTGGAAAATTGTTACTGTCTCTTTAAGATTATTTTAAACGCATTTCATTCAAGCCGTCAAGCCGTCTGTGCGGCTTGTTTTATTGAGATATAATCTTTTGAGAACTGTGAAGTCTCATTATTTTCGTGCTGTTACATCTGTATTCATTTCAGAGATTAATTGATTGAGATTGTGAAACTACATACAACCGACAAACCTCCATGAAGATGCGAGTAAAAATGAGATGCCTCGCGCTGTCAGGCACAACGCTGATAATCGTTCTCGGAAGTGTTGATACTAGATTTAGATTCGCGATATCTTCATCAACTGTTTATGTTCGCTTGAGACAAAACAGACAATATATCATGTATTTTGACATTTTGTTGTTATGAAATTGTCCGTTCAAACGCAAGAAGAAGCGAATGCGATCTCTCATCGGGGCTCGTGAGTTAGAAGTGACGCTGCTAGACGTGAGCAGGGAAGCGCATTTCACTGAATTTACGATGTTACACGTATAAACCTTCATCAACCCGTTAATCCAAAACGCAAATGCCGTTATTTTGCGTCTCTCGCTCCTGCTTGTGATTGACAAAGCTGTCAAACGGGACAATTTGCAAGCGTGCAAGTTTGGATCGGTCTTTTCACGTTTTAATAATTTGCAGTGTTCGACATCTACGTTCAAATCGAGCGGTGCAATATGCAATTCATCCAAAATAATTACAAAGTTATTTTCGCTCTTGTTCTACATATTTTTTTCAAGCGTCAGCTGATGTTTCTACAGTATTAATTTTCCTGCGCCACCACGAACAGAGTTGGAAATAAAACACGCATCCGGGCATTCAGATGGGTTAAAAAAAACTGCTTAAAAAACATCTGAACAGCGTCTGCTCTCGGTCTCACATTAATTCAGGTGGATTTTTCACAAGCGACAACATTGGCAAACAAAAGTGCTAGCTAATGTTTAATTAGCAAGTTTCACCGAAATGTATTAAAAATAGAGGCTAGCTGCCTGTCCGATGAACAAATAGAGTCACGTCATTTTTTTTCCAGAAATAACTAGCAATACTCCTGCAAATAAATGCTTCGTAACTAAAACGTTTTGACTTTCAATAGAAAATATAGACAACACATGTTCTTACCTTGCAAAAATCGCCTCAGTATTTAATTTGAAGCAGTAAATCCAACACTGGAGTAAATCTCTCGTGATATCACCTTCCCATTGAAATGAAGGAAGACGGTGATGACGAAACAGTTATTATTCTTGCCCAGGAACCCTTAACCAATCACATGTGCCATTAGCTTGTATTGTCATGAGTATCTGGGCAGATTTCAGAAATAAAATCCCCTTAACCAATCACATGTGTCTTTAGCTTGTATTGTCATGAGTATCTGGGCAGATTTCAGAAATCAAATCGGTGATTGGACGACGATGAAACTGAGACAGGAACCATGGGAATAATTGTTCCCAAATTTGAACGCTCTGGCTGTAAATGGTTAAAGGTTGTTAAAAATTGCATCCGCCACTCAGTTGATGTATATATTGAGTGGGGACACATTGTTTGCTTTTTTTCTGGGATTCGACTGCAAAAGAGCTCAAGCAACTGTTGAACTCAGTCCCTGCACATTCTGGACTCAGAACTGTTGTAAATCATTGAACAATGAGGCTTGGATGCCATCTATTGGACATTTCTTGTAATTGCCACTCAGAGAATGAACAGACAGTGGATTAAACTTTAGTTTTTTAGGCTTTAATTCTTTGTTGTATTCACCTGCTACGGCGTGTGTAACATTTTTCTGTCAACTCTGCATACAGGTGAAACTCGAAAAATTAGAATATCGTGCAAAAGTTAATGTAACCCATACTATGTTGAACACAAGAGGGCAGTATAGCCCTATGTATTACTTCACAAGACCCCCTCCCTTCCTACTCCTCACACAGAGTCTCAAGAGAGTGACTTGCAAATTCTGACATTTTCTCCACATTCAAACCAAAATATCTGACATTCTGTGTGTTGGAGCTAATGACTGTAAATTAGAAAGTTGTCAGGCTTGAGGAGAACTATATCAATACCAATTTTTGTACCTGCAGATGAAACTAACCCCCCACTTTTTTGTCAAAAGGTGGCGCTACTGAGCCCCTCACCACACCCATTTCTGAAACTTTGCACATGTCTACTGGCTAATAAATGTGACGTCTCTGTCGAGTTTCATGCAATTTCAAGTATGTTAAGAGTCTCAAAAGCATCAATAAAGAAAAGTAAAGTTTGAAGTGTTGCCACGGCAACAGTATCTAAGATATCAATAATCCTTTCACAGGTCTAAATCTGCCGTGTGTTTACATTATACACGTAAAGTTTGAAGCAAATCGGGTAAAAACAAGAGGGTGATTTCAAAGCATTTTGAAAGTGACACACTTCCTGCTGCCAGTTGGTGGCGCTATAACTTTGACTCACAATAGTCACATCCATGTGATCGGCCTCTTACAACGAACACACTGCTGAAGTTTCATCAAGATCTGTTAATTTATGCAGAAGTTATAACACACTTCCTGTCTCACTTTTCTCGCCATAAATTTGTTTCCTCGCCACGGCCAAACCGTTCGAGATATCAAAAATCCGCTGGCAATTTTTCATCCTCAATGTCTTGACTTCATGCTGACTGAGATTCGTGGCGATTAAATGATTTCTCTAGGAGGAGTATTTCAAATTCCATTGTATACGTTTTCCAAACAACCCTAAATAGCCGACTTCCTGTTGGGCTGAGGTAAAAAGTAAGAGCATGAAGTATATATGAAACGATGAGATCTATATGTGTACCGACTTTCATATTATTACATGCAAGTGTGTTTGATTTATGGACCAAGGTTTCGGACCCCGTTCCAGGGGGCGCTGCTGAGCCCCCCTGCCACGCCCGGGTATCATCTTCAGCCCAGCCCTGATGGCCGCAGGTTCTGACCCGTGTGCAAAGTTTCAAGAGTTTTAGAGCATGTTAAGGCCCCCAAAAGTGCCCGTATAGTCGATAAAATAATAATAATAATAATAATTAAAGCTGCAAGCAGCGATGACGGGCCCAAGCCGGTGGCACTGCAACCCTGGTGCCTTTAGTTACCGGGCTCATTTCCACTTGGTGGCTTTCGGAAAACAAAGGATGATGGACACAGCAACAACTCAAAAATATAGCTGCAAGCAGCAATGCGATTCCTCCTCAAAATGGCAAATCATTTAAAATTGATCAATAGAGGGTTGGGGTTAAACCCTCCCAATGAAAAAATCCAAAAAACATGTCTTTCTGTCTGAATCCTAAACTAAACATTTTCAGTGTACAGGAAAATCCATCATGCCGGACCTTATGGATCCTGTAGGGTTTTTTGTTTACAATGAGAAATGAGGTATGTTCACCAGGTTTCAGAAAAACTAAATAAATGGGGTGGAAATACAATCACTTTGAAAAATTGACATTTGGGCATGGCCTGTACCGCCCCCTAAGGGCGAATGTGAGCCATTCTTGGTTTGTAGGTTCCTGTTGGCCTGTAGTATTAATGTACCAAATTAGAAAGTATTTGACAAAAAAATGTGCAATTTGGGAATGTCCTTTAGCACCCCCTAAGGGCAAATGTGAGACATTCTTGGTTTGTGGATTTCTGTTGGCCTGTAGTGTCAATATACCAAATTAGAAAATTTTTGACCATAAAATGGGAATTTTGGGCATAGCCTGTAGCGCCCCCTAATGGCGAATATGGGCAATTCTTTGTTTGTGGGTTCCTGTTGGCCTGTAGTATCAATGTACCAAATTAGAACATTTTTGACCAGCAAATGGGAATTTAGGGCGTGGCCTGTAGCGCCCCATAAGGGCGAATGTGGGCCACTCTTGGTTTGTGAATTCCTGTTGGCCTGTAGTATCAATATACAACATTAGAACATTTTTGACCAGAAAATGGGAATTTTGGGCATGGCCTGTAGCGCCCCCTAAGGGCGAATGTGGGATATTCTTTACGCAGTACTTCAGAGTGATGTCATCTTGAAGTATATATATATAGGTCTATTTCTAACCCACACCTATAATATCACTTCTGAAGGCATGGATTTAACCACTGGAGTGGTATGGATTACTTTTATGCTGCATTTATTTGATTTTTGTAGCTTCTGAGTTCTGATCACCATTCAAGTCATTGAAAGGTCCAACAGGGTTGAGATAATCTTCTAAAAAGCTTAATTTGTGTTCACTAGAAGAAAGAAAACAATACACATCTGGGATGCAATGAGGGTGAGTATACGATGAGAGAAATTTATTTTTGGGGTGAAAACCATTTGTAGGCCTACTTTTTATTTACTTGGAAAATTGTTACTGTCTCTTTAAGAGGATTTTAAACGCATTTCATTCAAGGCACAGTCTGTGCGGCTTGTTTTAGTGAGTTTAATCTTTTGAGAACTGTGAAGTCTCATTATTTTCGTGCTGTTACATCTGTATTCATTTCAGAGATTACTTGATTGAGATTGTGAAACTACATACAACCGACAAACCTCCATGAAGATGCGAGTAAAAATGAGATGCCTCGCGCTGTCAGACACAACGCTGATAATCATTCTCGGAAGTGTTGATACTAGATTTCGATTCGCGATTTCTTCATCAACTGTTTATGTTCACTTGGGACAAAACAGACAATATATCATGTAATTTGACATTTTGTAGTATGAAATTGTCCGTTCAAACGCAAGAAGAAGCGAATGCGATCTCTCATCGGGGCTCGTGCGTTAGACGCGACGCATCTCGCGGTTTCACACAAAACTGCTCACAAACATTTATTTGAGTTGTTTTGTCATTTTTTTCCAGAAATAACTAGCAATACTCCTACAAATAAATGCTTCGTAACTAAAACGTTTTGACTTTCTATAGAAAATATAGACAACACACGTTCTTACCTTGCAAAAATCGCCTCAGTATTTAATTTGAAGCAGTAAATCCAACACTGGAGTAAATCTCTCGTGATATCACCTTTCCATTGAAATGAAGGAAGACGGTGATGACGATACAGTTATTATTCTTGCCCAGTAACCCCTTAACCAATCACATGTGCCTTTAGCTTGTATTGTCATGAGTATCTGGGCAGACTTCAGAAATAAAATCGGTGATCGGACGACGATGACACTGAGACAGGAACCATGGGAATAATTGTTCCCAAATTTGAACGCTCTGGCTGTAAATAGTTAAAGGTTGTTAAAAATTGTATCCTCCACTCAGTTGATGTATATATTGAGTGGGGACACATTGTTTGCCTTTTTTCTGGGATTCGACTGCAAAAGAGCTCAAGCAACTGTTGAACTCAGTCCCTGCCCATTCTGGACTCAGACCTATTGTAAATCATTGAACAATGAGGCTTGGATGCCATCTATTGGACATTTCTTGTAATTGCCACTCAGAGAATGAACAGACAGTGGATTAAACTTTAGTTTTTTAGGCTTTAGTTCTTTGTTGTATTCACCTGCTACGGCGTGTGTAACATTTTTCTGTCAACTCTGCATACAGGTGAAACTCGAAAAATTAGAATATCGTGCAAAAGTTAATGTAACCCATACTATGTTGAACACAAGAGGGCAGTATAGCCCTATGTATTACTTCACAAGCCCCCCTCCCTTCCTACTCCTCACACACAAAGTCTTAGAGAGTGACTTGCAAAATTCTGACATTTTCTCCACATTCAAACCAAAATATCTGACTTTCTGTTGGTCGGAGCTAATGACTGTAAATTAGAAAGTTGTCCGGCTTGAGGAGAACTATATCAATACCAATTTTTGTTCCTGTAGATGAAACTAACCCCCCACTTTTTTGTCAAAAGGTGGCGCTACTGAGCCCCTCACCACACCCATTTCTGAAACTTTGCACATGTCTACTGGCTAATAAATGTGACGTCTCTGTCGAGTTTCATGCAATTTCAAGTATGTTAAGAGTCTCAAAAGCATCAATAAAGAAAAGTAAAGTTTGAAGTGTTGCCACGGCAACAGTATCTAAGATATCAATAATCCTTTCACAGGTCTAAATCTGCCGTGTGTTTACATTATACACGTAAAGTTTGAAGCAAATCGGGTAAAAACAAGAGGGTGATTTCAAAGCATTTTGAAAGTGACACACTTCCTGCTGCCAGTTGGTGGCGCTATAACTTTGACTCACAATAGTCACATCCATGTGATCGGCCTCTTACAATGAACACACTGCTGAAGTTTCATCAAGATCTGTTAATTTATGCAGAAGTTATAACACACTTCCTGTCTCACTTTTCTCGCCATAAATTTGTTTCCTCGCCACGGCCAAACCGTTCGAGATATCAAAAATCCGCTGGCAATTTTTCATCCTCAATGTCTTGACTTCATGCTGACTGAGATTCGTGGCGATTAAATGATTTCTCTAGGAGGAGTATTTCAAATTCCATTGTATACGTTTTCCAAACAACCCTAAATAGCCGACTTCCTGTTGGGCTGAGGTAAAAAGTAAGAGCATGAAGTATATATGAAACGATGAGATCTATATGTGTACCGACTTTCATATTATTACATGCAAGTGTGTTTGATTTATGGACCAAGGTTTCGGACCCCGTTCCAGGGGGCGCTGCTGAGCCCCCCTGCCACGCCCGGGTACCATCTTCAGCCCAGCCCTGATGGCCGCAGGTTCTGACCCGTGTGCAAAGTTTCAAGAGTTTTAGAGCATGTTAAGGCCCCCAAAAGTGCCCGAATAGTCGATAAAATAATAATAATAATAATAATAATAATAATAATAATAATAATTAAAGCTGCAAGCAGCGATGACGGGCCCAAGCCGGTGGCACCGCAACCCTGGTGCCTTTAGTTACCGGGATCATTTCCACTTGGTGGCTTTCGGAAAACAAAGGATGATGGACACAGCAACAACTCAAAAATATAGCTGCAAGCAGCAATGCGATTCCTCCTCAAAATGGCAAATCATTTAAAATTGATCAATAGAGGGTTGGGGTTAAACCCTCCCAATGAAAAAATCCAAAAAACATGTCTTTCTGTCTGAATCCTAAACTAAACATTTTCAGTGTACAGGAAAATCCATCATGCCGGACCTTATGGATCCTGTAGGGTTTTTTGTTTACAATGAGAAATGAGGTATGTTCACCAGGTTTCAGAAAAACTAAATAAATGGGGTGGAAATACAATCACTTTAAAAAAAAATGACATTTGGGCATGGCCTGTAGCGCCCCCTAAGGGCGAATGTGAGCCATTCTTGGTTTGTAGGTTTCTGTTGGCCTGTAGTATTAATGTACCAAATTAGAAAGTATTTGACAAAAAAATTTGCAATTTGGGAATGGCCTTTAGCGCCCCCTAAGGGCGAATGTGAGACATTCTTGGTTTGTGGATTTCTGTTGGCCTGTAGTGTCAATATACCAAATTAGAACATTTTTGACCATAAAATGGGAATTTTGGGCATAGCCTGTAGCGCCCCCTAATGGCGAATATGGGCAATTCTTTGTTTGTGGGTTCCTGTTGGCCTGTAGTATCAATGTACCAAATTAGAACATTTTTGACCAGCAAATGGGAATTTAGGGCGTGGCCTGTAGCGCCCCCTAAGGGCTAATGTGGGCCATTCTTGGTTTGTGGATTACTGTTGGCCTGTAGGATCAATATACAAAATTAGAACATTTTTGCCCAGAAAATGGGAATTTTGGGCATGGCCTGTAGCGCCCCCTAAGGGCGAATGTGGGATATTCTTTACGCAGTACTTCAGAGTGATGTCATCTTGAATTATATATATATAGGTCTGTTTCTAACCCACACCTATAATATCACTTCTGAAGGCATGGATTAAACCAATGGAGTGGTATGGATTACTTTTATGCTGCATTTATGTGATTTTTGTAGCTTCTGAGTTCTGATCACCATTCAAGTCATTGAAAGGTCCAACAGGGTTGAGATAATCTTCTAAAAAGCTTAATTTGTGTTCACTAGAAGAAAGAAAATAATACACATCTGGGATGGAATGAGGGTGAGTATACGATGAGAGAAATTTATTTTGGGGGTGAAAACCATTTGTAGGCCTACTTTTTATTTACTTGGAAAATTGTTACTGTCTCTTTAAGAGGATTTTAAACGCATTTCATTCAAGGCACAGTCTGTGCGGCTTGTTTTATTGAGTTTAATCTTTTGAGAACTGTGAAGACTCATTATTTTCGTGCTGTTACATCTTTATTCATTTCAGAGATTAACTGATTGAGATTGTGAAACTACATACAACCGACAAACCTCCGTGAAGATGCGAGTAAAAATGAGATGCCTCGCGCTGTCAGACACAACGCTGATAATCATTCTCGGAAGTGTTGATACTAGATTTAGATTCGCGATATCTTCATCAACAGTTTGTTCACTTTGAGACAAAACAGACAATATATCATGTAATTTGACATTTTGTTTATGAAATTGTCCGTTCAAACGCAAGAAGAAGCGAATGCGATCTCTCATCGGGGCTCGTGCGTTAGACGCGACGCATCTCGCGGTTTCACACAAAACTGCTCACAAACATTTATTTGAGTTGTTTCGTCATTTTTTTTTCCAGAAATAACTAGCAATACTCCTACAAATAAATGCTTCATAACTAAAACGTTTTGACTTTCTATAGAAAATATAGACAACACGTTCTTACCTTGCAAAAATCGCCTCAGTATTTAATTTGAAGCAGTAAATCCAACACTGGAGTAAATCTCTCGTGATATCACCTTCCCATTGAAATGAAGGAAGACGGTGATGACGATACAGTTCTTATTCTTGCCCAGTAACCCCTTAACCAATCACATGTGCCTTTAGCTTGTATTGTCATGAGTATCTGGGCAGATTTCAGAAATAAAATCGGTGATCGGACGACGATGACACTGAGACAGGAACCATGGGAATAATTGTTCCCAAATTTGAACGCTCTGGCTGTAAATGGTTAAAGGTTGTTAAAAATTGTATCCGCCACTCAGTTGATGTATATATTGAGTGGGGACACATTGTTTGCCTTTTTTCTGGGATTCGACTGCAAAAGAGCTCAAGCAACTGTTGAACTCAGTCCCTGCCCATTCTGGACTCAGACCTGTTGTAAATCATTGAACAATGAGGCTTGGATGCCATCTATTGGACATTTCTTGTAATTGCCACTCAGATAATGAACAGACAGTGGATTAAACTTTAGTTTTTTAGGCTTTAGTTCTTGTATTCACCTGCTACAGCGTGTTTAACATTTTTCTGTCAACTCTGCATACAGGTGAAACTCGAAAAATTAGAATATCGTGCAAAAGTTAATGTAACCCATACTATGTTGAACACAAGAGGGCAGTATAGCCCTATGTATTACTTCACAAGACCCCCTCCCTTCCTACTCCTCACACACAAAGTCTTAGAGAGTGACTTGCAAAATTCTGACATTTTCTCCACATTCAAACCAAAATATCTGACTTTCTGTTGGTCGGAGCTAATGACTGTAAATTAGAAAGTTGTCCGGCTTGAGGAGAACTATATCAATACCAATTTTTGTACCTGTAGATGAAACTAACCCCCCACTTTTTTGTCAAAAGATGGCGCTACTGAGCCCCTCACCACACCCACTTCTGAAACTTTGCACATGTCTACTGGCTAATAAATGTGACGTCTCTGTCGAGTTTCATGCAATTTCAAGTATGTTAAGAGTCTCAAAAGCATCAATAAAGAAAAGTAAAGTTTGAAGCGTTGCCACGGCAACAGTATCTAAGATATCAATAATCCTTTCACAGGTCTAAATCTGCCGTGTGTTTACATTATACATGTAAAGTTTGAAGCAAATCGGGTAAAAACAAGAGGGTGATTTCAAAGCATTTTGAAAGTGACACACTTCCTGCTGCCAGTTGGTGGCGCTATAACTTTGACTCACAATAGTCACATCCATGTGATCGGCCTCTTACAACGAACACACTGCTGAAGTTTCATCAAGATCTGTTAATTTATGCAGAAGTTATAACACACTTCCTGTCTCACTTTTCTCGCCATAAATTTGTTTCCTCGCCACGGCCAAACCGTTCGAGATATCAAAAATCCGCTGGCAATTTTTCATCCTCAATGTCTTGACTTCATGCTGACTGAGATTCGTGGCGATTAAATGATTTCTCTAGGAGGAGTATTTCAAATTCCATTGTATACGTTTTCCAAACAACCCTAAATAGCCGACTTCCTGTTGGGCTGAGGTAAAAAGTAAGAGCATGAAGTATATATGAAACGATGAGATCTATATGTGTACCGACTTTCATATTATTACATGCAAGTGTGTTTGATTTATGGACCAAGGTTTCGGACCCTGTTCCAGGGGGCGCTGCTGAGCCCCCCTGCCACGCCCGGGTACCATCTTCAGCCCAGCTCTGATGGCCGCGGGTTCTGACCCGTGTGCAAAGTTTCAAGAGTTTTAGAGCACGTTAAGGCCCCCAAAAGTGCCCGAATAGTCGATAAAATAATAATAATAATAATAATAATAATAATAATAATAATAATAATCCTAAGGAAAACAATAGGGCCTTCGCCTTTTCAAGGCTTGGGCCCTAATAATAATAATAATAATAATAATAATAATCCTAAGGAAAACAATAGGGCCTTCGCCTTTTCAGGCTTGGGCCCTAATTAAAGCTGCAAGCAGCGATGACGGGCCCAAGCCGGTGGCACCGCAACCCTGGTGCCTTTAGTTACCGGGCTCATTTCCACTTGGTGGCTTTCGGAAAACAAAGGATGATGGACACAGCAACAACTCAAAATTAAAGCTGCAAGCAGCGATGACGGGCCCAAGCCGGTGGCACCGCAACCCTGGTGCCTTTAGTTACCGGGTTCATTTCCACTTGGTGGCTTTCGGAAAACAAAGGATGATGGACACAGCAACAACTCAAAAATATAGCTGCAAGCAGCAATGCGATTCCTCCTCAAAATGGCAAATCATTTAAAATTGATCAATAGAGGGTTGGGGTTAAACCCTCCCAATGAAAAAATCCAAAAAACATGTCTTTCTGTCTGAATCCTAAACTAAACATTTTCAGTGTACAGGAAAATCCATCATGCCGGACCTTATGGATCCTGTAGGGTTTTTTGTTTACAATGAGAAATGAGGTATGTTCACCAGGTTTCAGAAAAACTAAATAAATGGGGTGGAAATACAATCACTTTGAAAAATTGACATTTGGGCATGGCCTGTACCGCCCCCTAAGGGCGAATGTGAGCCATTCTTGGTTTGTAGGTTCCTGTTGGCCTGTAGTATTAATGTACCAAATTAGAAAGTATTTGACAAAAAAATGTGCAATTTGGGAATGTCCTTTAGCACCCCCTAAGGGCAAATGTGAGACATTCTTGGTTTGTGGATTTCTGTTGGCCTGTAGTGTCAATATACCAAATTAGAAAATTTTTGACCATAAAATGGGAATTTTGGGCATAGCCTGTAGCGCCCCCTAATGGCGAATATGGGCAATTCTTTGTTTGTGGGTTCCTGTTGGCCTGTAGTATCAATGTACCAAATTAGAACATTTTTGACCAGCAAATGGGAATTTAGGGCGTGGCCTGTAGCGCCCCATAAGGGCGAATGTGGGCCACTCTTGGTTTGTGAATTCCTGTTGGCCTGTAGTATCAATATACAACATTAGAACATTTTTGACCAGAAAATGGGAATTTTGGGCATGGCCTGTAGCGCCCCCTAAGGGCGAATGTGGGATATTCTTTACGCAGTACTTCAGAGTGATGTCATCTTGAAGTATATATATATAGGTCTATTTCTAACCCACACCTATAATATCACTTCTGAAGGCATGGATTTAACCACTGGAGTGGTATGGATTACTTTTATGCTGCATTTATTTGATTTTTGTAGCTTCTGAGTTCTGATCACCATTCAAGTCATTGAAAGGTCCAACAGGGTTGAGATAATCTTCTAAAAAGCTTAATTTGTGTTCACTAGAAGAAAGAAAACAATACACATCTGGGATACAATGAGGGTGAGTATACGATGAGAGAAATTTATTTTTGGGGTGAAAACCATTTGTAGGCCTACTTTTTATTTACTTGGAAAATTGTTACTGTCTCTTTAAGAGGATTTTAAACGCATTTCATTCAAGGCACAGTCTGTGCGGCTTGTTTTAGTGAGTTTAATCTTTTGAGAACTGTGAAGTCTCATTATTTTCGTGCTGTTACATCTGTATTCATTTCAGAGATTACTTGATTGAGATTGTGAAACTACATACAACCGACAAACCTCCATGAAGATGCGAGTAAAAATGAGATGCCTCGCGCTGTCAGACACAACGCTGATAATCATTCTCGGAAGTGTTGATACTAGATTTCGATTCGCGATTTCTTCATCAACTGTTTATGTTCACTTGGGACAAAACAGACAATATATCATGTAATTTGACATTTTGTAGTATGAAATTGTCCGTTCAAACGCAAGAAGAAGCGAATGCGATCTCTCATCGGGGCTCGTGCGTTAGACGCGACGCATCTCGCGGTTTCACACAAAACTGCTCACAAACATTTATTTGAGTTGTTTTGTCATTTTTTTCCAGAAATAACTAGCAATACTCCTACAAATAAATGCTTCGTAACTAAAACGTTTTGACTTTCTATAGAAAATATAGACAACACACGTTCTTACCTTGCAAAAATCGCCTCAGTATTTAATTTGAAGCAGTAAATCCAACACTGGAGTAAATCTCTCGTGATATCACCTTTCCATTGAAATGAAGGAAGACGGTGATGACGATACAGTTATTATTCTTGCCCAGTAACCCCTTAACCAATCACATGTGCCTTTAGCTTGTATTGTCATGAGTATCTGGGCAGACTTCAGAAATAAAATCGGTGATCGGACGACGATGACACTGAGACAGGAACCATGGGAATAATTGTTCCCAAATTTGAACGCTCTGGCTGTAAATGGTTAAAGGTTGTTAAAAATTGTATCCTCCACTCAGTTGATGTATATATTGAGTGGGGACACATTGTTTGCCTTTTTTTCTGGGATTCGACTGCAAAAGAGCTCAAGCAACTGTTGAACTCAGTCCCTGCCCATTCTGGACTCAGACCTGTTGTAAATCATTGAACAATGAGGCTTGGATGCCATCTATTGGACATTTCTTGTAATTGCCACTCAGAGAATGAACAGACAGTGGATTAAACTTTAGTTTTTTAGGCTTTAGTTCTTTGTTGTATTCACCTGCTACGGCGTGTGTAACATTTTTCTGTCAACTCTGCATACAGGTGAAACTCGAAAAATTAGAATATCGTGCAAAAGTTAATGTAACCCATACTATGTTGAACACAAGAGGGCAGTATAGCCCTATGTATTACTTCACAAGCCCCCCTCCCTTCCTACTCCTCACACACAAAGTCTTAGAGAGTGACTTGCAAAATTCTGACATTTTCTCCACATTCAAACCAAAATATCTGACTTTCTGTTGGTCGGAGCTAATGACTGTAAATTAGAAAGTTGTCCGGCTTGAGGAGAACTATATCAATACCAATTTTTGTACCTGTAGATGAAACTAACCCCCCACTTTTTTGTCAAAAGGTGGCGCTACTGAGCCCCTCACCACACCCATTTCTGAAACTTTGCACATGTCTACTGGCTAATAAATGTGACGTCTCTGTCGAGTTTCATGCAATTTCAAGTATGTTAAGAGTCTCAAAAGCATCAATAAAGAAAAGTAAAGTTTGAAGCGTTGCCACGGCAACAGTATCTAAGATATCAATAATCTTTTCACAGGTCTAAATCTGCCGTGTGTTTACATTATACACGTAAAGTTTGAAGCAAATCGGGTAAAAACAAGAGGGTGATTTCAAAGCATTTTGAAAGTGACACACTTCCTGCTGCCAGTTGGTGGCGCTATAACTTTGACTCACAATAGTCACATCCATGTGATCGGCCTCTTACAACGAACACACTGCTGAAGTTTCATCAAGATCTGTTAATTTATGCAGAAGTTATAACACACTTCCTGTCTCACTTTTCTCGCCATAAATTTGTTTCCTCGCCACGGCCAAACCGTTCGAGATATCAAAAATACGCTGGCAATTTTTCATCCTCAATGTCTTGACTTCATGCTGACTGAGATTCGTGGCGATTAAATGATTTCTCTAGGAGGAGTATTTCAAATTCCATTGTATACGTTTTCCAAACAACCCTAAATAGCCGACTTCCTGTTGGGCTGAGGTAAAAAGTAAGAGCATGAAGTATATATGAAACGATGAGATCTATATGTGTACCGACTTTCATATTATTACATGCAAGTGTGTTTGATTTATGGACCAAGGTTTCGGACCCCATTCCAGGGGGCGCTGCTGAGCCCCCCTGCCACGCCCGGGTACCATCTTCAGCCCAGCCCTGATGGCCGCAGGTTCTGACCCGTGTGCAAAGTTTCAAGAGTTTTAGAGCATGTTAAGGCCCCCAAAAGTGCCCGAATAGTCGATAAAATAATAATAATAATAATAATAATAATAATAATAATAATAATAATAATAATTAAAGCTGCAAGCAGCGATGACGGGCCCAAGCCGGTGGCACCGCAACCCTGGTGCCTTTAGTTACCGGGCTCATTTCCACTTGGTGGCTTTCGGAAAACAAAGGATGATGGACACAGCAACAACTCAAAAATATAGCTGCAAGCAGCAATGCGATTCCTCCTCAAAATGGCAAATCATTTAAAATTGATCAATAGAGGGTTGGGGTTAAACCCTCCCAATGAAAAAATCCAAAAAACATGTCTTTCTGTCTTAATCCTAAACTAAACATTTTCAGTGTACAGGAAAATCCATCACGTCGGACCTTATGGATCCTGTAGGGTTTTTTGTTTACAATGAGAAATGAGGTATGTTCACCAGGTTTCAGAAAAACTAAATAAATGTGTTGGAAATACAATCACTTTGAAAAAATGACATTTGGGCATGGCCTGTAGCGCCCCCTAAGGGTGAATGTGAGCCATTCTTGGTTTGTAGGTTCCTGTTGGCCTGTAGTATTAATGTACCAAATTGGAAAGTATTTGACAAAAAAATGTGCAATTTGGGAATGGCCTTTAGCGCCCCCTAAGGGCGAATGTGAGACATTCTTGGTTTGTGGATTTCTGTTGGCCTGTAGTGCCAATATACCAAATTAGAACATTTTTGACCATAAAATGGGAATTTTGGGCATAGCCTGTAGCGCCCCCTAATGCGAATATGGGCAATTCTTTGTTTGTGGGTTCCTGTTGGCCTGTAGTATCAATGTACCAAATTAGAACATTTTTGACCAGCAAATGGGAATTTAGGGCGTGGCCTGTAGCGCCCCCTAAGGGCGAATGTGGGCCATTCTTGGTTTGTGGATTCCTGTTGGCCTGTAGTATCAATCTACAAAATTAGAACATTTTTGACCAGAAAATGGGAATTTTGGGCATGGCGTTTAGCGCCCCCTAAGGGCGAATGTGGGCCATTCTTGGTTTGTGGATTCCTGTTGGCCTGTAGTATCAATATACAAAATTAGAACATTTTTGACCATAAAATGGGAATTTTGGTCATGGCCTGTAGCGCCCCCTAAGGGCGAATGCGGGATATTCTTTACGCAGTACTTCAGAGTGATGTCATCTTTAAGTATATATAGGTCTGTTTCTAACCCACACCTATAATATCACTTCTGAAGGCATGGATTAAACCACAGGAGTGGTATGGATTACTTTTATGCTGCATTTATGTGATTTTTGTAGCTTCTGAGTTCTGATCACCATTCAAGTCATTGAAAGGTCCAACAGGGTTGAGATAATCTTCTAAAAAGCTTAATTTGTGTTCACTAGAAGAAAGAAAATAATACACATCTGGGATGGAATGAGGGTGAGTATACGATGAGAGAAATTTATTTTTGGGGTGAAAACCATTTGTAGGCTACTTTTTATTTACTTGGAAAATTGTTACTGTCTCTTTAAGATGATTTTAAACGCATTTCATTCAAGCCGTCAAGCCGTCTGTGCGGCTTGTTTTATTGAGATATAATCTTTTGAGAACTGTGAAGTCTCATTATTTTCGTGCTGTTACATCTGTATTCATTTCAGAGATTAATTGATTGAGATTGTGAAACTACATACAACCGACAAACCTCCATGAAGATGCGAGTAAAAATGAGATGCCTCGCGCTGTCAGACACAACGCTGAAAATCATTCTCGGAAGAGTTGATACTAGATTTAGATTCGCGATTTCTTCATCAACTGTTTATTTTCACTTGAGACAAAACAGACAATATATCATGTATTTTGACATTTTGTTGTTATGAAATTGTCCGTTCAAACGCAAGAAGAAGCGAATGCGATCTCTCATCGGGGCTCGTGAGTTAGACGTGACGCTGCTCGCGGTTTCACACAAAACTGCTCACAAACATTTATTTGAGTTGTTTCGTCATTTTTTTTCCAGAAATAACTAGCAATACTCCTACAAATAAATGCTTCGTAACTAAAACGTTTTGACTTTCTATAGAAAATATAGACAACACGTTCTTACCTTGCAAAAATCGCCTCAGTATTTAATTTGAAGCAGTAAATCCAACACTGGAGTAAATCTCTCGTGATATCACCTTCCCATTGAAATGAAGGAAGACGGTGATGACGATACAGTTATTATTCTTGCCCAGTAACCCCTTAACCAATCACATGTGCCTTTAGCTTGTATTGTCATGAGTATCTGGGCAGATTTCAGAAATAAAATCGGTGATCGGACGACGATGACACTGAGACAGAAACCATGGGAATAATTGTTCCCAAATTTGAACGCTCTGGCTGTAAATGGTTAAAGGTTGTTAAAAATTGTAACCGCCACTCAGTTGATGTTGAGTGGGGACACATTGTTTGCCTTTTTTCTGGGATTCGACTGCAAAAGAGCTCAAGCAACTGTTGAACTCAGTCCCTGCCCATTCTGGACTCAGACCTGTTGTAAATCATTGAACAATGAGGCTTGGATGCCATCTATTGGACATTTCTTGTAATTGCCACTCAGAGAATGAACAGACAGTGGATTACACTTTAGTTTTTTAGGCTTTAGTTCTTTGTTGTATTCACCTGCTACGGCGTGTGTAACATTTTTCTGTCAACTCTGCATACAGGTGAAACTCGAAAAATTTGAATATCGTGCAAAAGTTAATGTAACCCATACTATGTTGAACACAAGAGGGCAGTATAGCCTTATGTATTACTTCACAAGACCCAACGTCCCCCCTCCCCTACAAACACACAGAGACTCAGAGAGTGACTTGCAAATTCTGACATTTTCTCCACATTCAAACCAAAATATCTGACTTTCTGTTGGTCGGAGCTAATGACTGTAAATTAGAAAGTTGTCCGGCTTGAGGAGAACTATATCAATACCAATTTTTGTACCTGTACATGAAACTAACCCCCCACTTTTTTGTCAAAAGGTGGCGCTACTGAGCCCCTCACCACACCCATTTCTGAAACTTTGCACATGTCTACTGGCTAATAAATGTGACGTGTCTGTCGAGTTTCATGCAATTTCAAGTATGTTAAGAGTCTCAAAAGCATCAATAAAGAAAAGTAAAGTTTGAAGCGTTGCCACGGCAACAGTATCTAAGATATCAATAATCCTTTCACAGGTCTAAATCTGCCGTGTGTTTACTTTATACATGTAAAGATTGAAGCAAATCGGGTAAAAGCAAGAGGGTGATTTCAAAGCATTTTGAAAGTGACACACTTCCTGCTGCCAGTTGGTGGCGCTATAACTTTGACTCACAATAGTCACATCCATGTGATCGGCCTCTTACAACGAACACACTGCTGAAGTTTCATCAAGATCTGTTAATTTATGCAGAAGTTATAACACACTTCCTGTCTCACTTTTCTTGCCATAAATTTGTTTCCTCGCCACGGCCAAACCGTTCGAGATATCAAAAATCCGCTGGCAATTTTTCATCCTCAATGTCTTGACTTCATGCTGACTGAGATTCGTGGCGATTAAATGATTTCTCTAGGAGGAGTATTTCAAATTCCTTTGTATACGTTTTCCAAACAACCCTAAATAGCCGACTTCCTGTTGGGCTGAGGTAAAATGTAAGAGCATGAAGTATATATGAAACGATGAGATCTATATGTGTACCAACTTTCATATTATTACATGCAAGTGTGTTTGATTTATGGGCCAAGGTTTCGGACCCCGTTCCAGGGGGTGCTGTTAAGCCCCCCTGCCACGCCCGGGTACCATCTTCAGCCCAGCCCTGATGGCCGCGGGTTCTGACCCGTGTGCAAAGTTTCAAGAGTTTTAGAGCACGTTAAGGCCCCCAAAAGTGCCCGAATAGTCGATAAAATAATAATAATAATAATAATAATAATAATAATTAAAGCTGCAAGCAGCGATGACGGGCCCAAGCCGGTGGCACCGCAACCCTGGTGCCTTTAGTTACCGGGCTCATTTCCACTTGGTGGCTTTCGGAAAACAAAGGATGATGGACACAGCAACAACTCAAAAATATAGCTGCAAGCAGCAATGCGATTCCTCCTCAAAATGGCAAATCATTTAAAATTGATCAATAGAGGGTTGGGGTTAAACCCTCCCAATGAAAAAATCCAAAAAACATGTCTTTCTGTCTGAATCCTAAACTAAACATTTTCAGTGTACAGGAAAATCCATCATGCCGGACCTTATGGATCCTGTAGGGTTTTTTGTTTACAATGAGAAATGAGGTATGTTCACCAGGTTTCAGAAAAACTAAATAAATGGGGTGGAAATACAATCACTTTGAAAAATTGACATTTGGGCATGGCCTGTACCGCCCCCTAAGGGCGAATGTGAGCCATTCTTGGTTTGTAGGTTCCTGTTGGCCTGTAGTATTAATGTACCAAATTAGAAAGTATTTGACAAAAAAATGTGCAATTTGGGAATGTCCTTTAGCACCCCCTAAGGGCAAATGTGAGACATTCTTGGTTTGTGGATTTCTGTTGGCCTGTAGTGTCAATATACCAAATTAGAAAATTTTTGACCATAAAATGGGAATTTTGGGCATAGCCTGTAGCGCCCCCTAATAGCGAATATGGGCAATTCTTTGTTTGTGGGTTCCTGTTGGCCTGTAGTATCAATGTACCAAATTAGAACATTTTTGACCAGCAAATGGGAATTTAGGGCGTGGCCTGTAGCGCCCCATAAGGGCGAATGTGGGCCACTCTTGGTTTGTGAATTCCTGTTGGCCTGTAGTATCAATATACAACATTAGAACATTTTTGACCAGAAAATGGGAATTTTGGGCATGGCCTGTAGCGCCCCCTAAGGGCGAATGTGGGATATTCTTTACGCAGTACTTCAGAGTGATGTCATCTTGAAGTATATATATATAGGTCTATTTCTAACCCACACCTATAATATCACTTCTGAAGGCATGGATTTAACCACTGGAGTGGTATGGATTACTTTTATGCTGCATTTATTTGATTTTTGCAGCTTCTGAGTTCTGATCACCATTCAAGTCATTGAAAGGTCCAACAGGGTTGAGATAATCTTCTAAAAAGCTTAATTTGTGTTCACTAGAAGAAAGAAAACAATACACATCTGGGATGCAATGAGGGTGAGTATACGATGAGAGAAATTTATTTTTGGGGTGAAAACCATTTGTAGGCCTACTTTTTATTTACTTGGAAAATTGTTACTGTCTCTTTAAGAGGATTTTAAACGCATTTCATTCAAGGCACAGTCTGTGCGGCTTGTTTTAGTGAGTTTAATCTTTTGAGAACTGTGAAGTCTCATTATTTTCGTGCTGTTACATCTGTATTCATTTCAGAGATTACTTGATTGAGATTGTGAAACTACATACAACCGACAAACCTCCATGAAGATGCGAGTAAAAATGAGATGCCTCGCGCTGTCAGACACAACGCTGATAATCATTCTCGGAAGTGTTGATACTAGATTTCGATTCGCGATTTCTTCATCAACTGTTTATGTTCACTTGGGACAAAACAGACAATATATCATGTAATTTGACATTTTGTAGTATGAAATTGTCCGTTCAAACGCAAGAAGAAGCGAATGCGATCTCTCATCGGGGCTCGTGCGTTAGACGCGACGCATCTCGCGGTTTCACACAAAACTGCTCACAAACATTTATTTGAGTTGTTTTGTCATTTTTTTCCAGAAATAACTAGCAATACTCCTACAAATAAATGCTTCGTCACTAAAACGTTTTGACTTTCTATAGAAAATATAGACAACACACGTTCTTACCTTGCAAAAATCGCCTCAGTATTTAATTTGAAGCAGTAAATCCAACAATGGAGTAAATCTCTCGTGATATCACCTTTCCATTGAAATGAAGGAAGACGGTGATGACGATACAGTTATTATTCTTGCCCAGTAACCCCTTAACCAATCACATGTGCCTTTAGCTTGTATTGTCATGAGTATCTGGGCAGATTTCAGAAATAAAATCGGTGATCGGACGACGATGACACTGAGACAGGAACCATGGGAATAATTGTTCCCAAATTTGAACGCTCTGGCTGTAAATAGTTAAAGGTTGTTAAAAATTGTATCCTCCACTCAGTTGATGTATATATTGAGTGGGGACACATTGTTTGCCTTTTTTCTGGGATTCGACTGCAAAAGAGCTCAAGCAACTGTTGAACTCAGTCCCTGCCCATTCTGGACTCAGACCTGTTGTAAATCATTGAACAATGAGGCTTGGATGCCCTCTATTGGACATTTCTTGTAATTGCCACTCAGAGAATGAACAGACAGTGGATTAAACTTTAGTTTTTTAGGCTTTAGTTCTTTGTTGTATTCACCTGCTACGGCGTGTGTAACATTTTTCTGTCAACTCTGCATACAGGTGAAACTCGAAAAATTAGAATATCGTGCAAAAGTTAATGTAACCCATACTATGTTGAACACAAGAGGGCAGTATAGCCCTATGTATTACTTCACAAGACCCCCTCCCTTCCTACTCCTCACACACAGAGGCTCACAGAGTGACTTGCAAAATTCTGACATTTTCTCCACATTCAAACCAAAATATCTGACTTTCTGTTGGTCGGAGCTAATGACTGTAAATTAGAAAGTTGTCCGGCTTGAGGAGAACTATATCAATACCAATTTTTGTACCTGTAGATGAAACTAACCCCCCACTTTTTTGTCAAAAGGTGGCGCTACTGAGCCCCTCACCACACCCATTTCTGAAACTTTGCACATGTCTACTGGCTAATAAATGTGATGTCTCTGTCGAGTTTCATGCAATTTCAAGTAGGTTAAGAGTCTCAAAAGCATCAATAAAGAAAAGTAAAGTTTGAAGCGTTGCCACGGCAACAGTATCTAAGATATCAATAATCCTTTCACAGGTCTAAATCTGCCGTGTGTTTACATTATACACGTAAAGTTTGAAGCAAATCGGGTAAAAACAAGAGGGTGATTTCAAAGCATTTTGAAATTGACACACTTCCTGCTGCCAGTTGGTGGCGCTATAACTTTGACTCACAATAGTCACATCCATGTGATCGGCCTCTTACAACGAACACACTGCTGAAGTTTCATCAAGATCTGTTAATTTATGCAGAAGTTATAACACACTTCCTGTCTCACTTTTCTCGCCATAAATTTGTTTCCTCGCCACGGCCAAACCGTTCGAGATATCAAAAATCCGCTGGCAATTTTTCATCCTCAATGTCTTGACTTCATGCTGACTGAGATTCGTGGCGATTAAATGATTTCTCTAGGAGGAGTATTTCAAATTCCATTGTATACGTTTTCCAAACAACCCTAAATAGCCGACTTCCTGTTGGGCTGAGGTAAAAAGTAAGAGCATGAAGTATATATGAAACGATGAGATCTATATGTGTACCGACTTTCATATTATTACATGCAAGTGTGTTTGATTTATGGACCAAGGTTTCGGACCCCGTTCCAGGGGGCGCTGCTGAGCCCCCCTGCCACGCCCGGGTACCATCTTCAGCCCAGCCCTGATGGCCGCAGGTTCTGACCCGTGTGCAAAGTTTCAAGAGTTTTAGAGCATGTTAAGGCCCCCAAAAGTGCCCGAATAGTCGATAAAATAATAATAATAATAATAATAATAATAATAATAATAATCCTAAGGAAAACAATAGGGCCTTCGCCTTTTCAGGCTTGGGCCCTAATAATAATAATCCTAAGGAAAACAATAGGGCCTTCGCCTTTTCAGGCTTGGGCCCTAATAATTAAAGCTGCAAGCAGCGATGACGGGCCCAAGCCGGTGGCACCGCAACCCTGGTGCCTTTAGTTACCGGGCTCATTTCCACTTGGTGGCTTTCGGAAAACAAAGGATGATGGACACAGCAACAACTCAAAAATATAGCTGCAAGCAGCAATGCGATTCCTCCTCAAAATGGCAAATCATTTAAAATTGATCAATAGAGGGTTGGGGTTAAACCCTCCCAATGAAAAAATCCAAAAAACATGTCTTTCTGTCTGAATCCTAAACTAAACATTTTCAGTGTACAGGAAAATCCATCATGCCGGACCTTATGGATCCTGTAGGGTTTTTTGTTTACAATGAGAAATGAGGTATGTTCACCAGGTTTCAGAAAAACTAAATAAATGGGGTGGAAATACAATCACTTTGAAAAATTGACATTTGGGCATGGCCTGTACCGCCCCCTAAGGGCGAATGTGAGCCATTCTTGGTTTGTAGGTTCCTGTTGGCCTGTAGTATTAATGTACCAAATTAGAAAGTATTTGACAAAAAAATGTGCAATTTGGAAATGTCCTTTAGCACCCCCTAAGGGCAAATGTGAGACATTCTTGGTTTGTGGATTTCTGTTGGCCTGTAGTGTCAATATACCAAATTAGAAAATTTTTGACCATAAAATGGGAATTTTGGGCATAGCCTGTAGCGCCCCCTAATGGCGAATATGGGCAATTCTTTGTTTGTGGGTTCCTGTTGGCCTGTAGTATCAATGTACCAAATTAGAACATTTTTGACCAGCAAATGGGAATTTAGGGCGTGGCCTGTAGCGCCCCATAAGGGCGAATGTGGGCCACTCTTGGTTTGTGAATTCCTGTTGGCCTGTAGTATCAATATACAACATTAGAACATTTTTGACCAGAAAATGGGAATTTTGGGCATGGCCTGTAGCGCCCCCTAAGGGCGAATGTGGGATATTCTTTACGTAGTACTTCAGAGTGATGTCATCTTGAAGTATATATATATAGGTCTATTTCTAACCCACACCTATAATATCACTTCTGAAGGCATGGATTTAACCACTGGAGTGGTATGGATTACTTTTATGCTGCATTTATTTGATTTTTGCAGCTTCTGAGTTCTGATCACCATTCAAGTCATTGAAAGGTCCAACAGGGTTGAGATAATCTTCTAAAAAGCTTAATTTGTGTTCACTAGAAGAAAGAAAACAATACACATCTGGGATGCAATGAGGGTGAGTATACGATGAGAGAAATTTATTTTTGGGGTGAAAACCATTTGTAGGCCTACTTTTTATTTACTTGGAAAATTGTTACTGTCTCTTTAAGAGGATTTTAAACGCATTTCATTCAAGGCACAGTCTGTGCGGCTTGTTTTAGTGAGTTTAATCTTTTGAGAACTGTGAAGTCTCATTATTTTCGTGCTGTTACATCTGTATTCATTTCAGAGATTACTTGATTGAGATTGTGAAACTACATACAACCGACAAACCTCCATGAAGATGCGAGTAAAAATGAGATGCCTCGCGCTGTCAGACACAACGCTGATAATCATTCTCGGAAGTGTTGATACTAGATTTCGATTCGCGATTTCTTCATCAACTGTTTATGTTCACTTGGGACAAAACAGACAATATATCATGTAATTTGACATTTTGTAGTATGAAATTGTCCGTTCAAACGCAAGAAGAAGCGAATGCGATCTCTCATCGGGGCTCGTGCGTTAGACGCGACGCATCTCGCGGTTTCACACAAAACTGCTCACAAACATTTATTTGAGTTGTTTTGTCATTTTTTTCCAGAAATAACTAGCAATACTCCTACAAATAAATGCTTCGTCACTAAAACGTTTTGACTTTCTATAGAAAATATAGACAACACACGTTCTTACCTTGCAAAAATCGCCTCAGTATTTAATTTGAAGCAGTAAATCCAACACTGGAGTAAATCTCTCGTGATATCACCGAAATGAAGGAAGACGGTGATGACGATACAGTTATTATTCTTGCCCAGTAACCCCTTAACCAATCACATGTGCCTTTAGCTTGTATTGTCATGAGTATCTGGGCAGACTTCAGAAATAAAATCGGTGATCGGACGACGATGACACTGAGACAGGAACCATGGGAATAATTGTTCCCAAATTTGAACGCTCTGGCTGTAAATGGTTAAAGGTTGTTAAAAATTGTATCCTCCACTCAGTTGATGTATATATTGAGTGGGGACACATTGTTTGCCTTTTTTCTGGGATTCGACTGCAAAAGAGCTCAAGCAACTGTTGAACTCAGTCCCTGCCCATTCTGGACTCAGACCTGTTGTAAATCATTGAACAATGAGGCTTGGATGCCATCTATTGGACATTTCTTGTAATTGCCACTCAGAGAATGAACAGACAGTGGATTAAACTTTAGTTTTTTAGGCTTTAGTTCTTTGTTGTATTCACCTGCTACGGCGTGTGTAACATTTTTCTGTCAACTCTGCATACAGGTGAAACTCGAAAAATTAGAATATCGTGCAAAAGTTAATGTAACCCATACTATGTTGAACACAAGAGGGCAGTATAGCCCTATGTATTACTTCACAAGACCCCCTCCCTTCCTACTCCTCACACACAAAGTCTTAGAGAGTGACTTGCAAAATTCTGACATTTTCTCCACATTCAAACCAAAATATCTGACTTTCTGTTGGTCGGAGCTAATGACTGTAAATTAGAAAGTTGTCCGGCTTGAGGAGAACTATATCAATACCAATTTTTGTACCTGTAGATGAAACTAACCCCCCACTTTTTTGTCAAAAGGTGGCGCTACTGAGCCCCTCACCACACCCATTTCTGAAACTTTGCACATGTCTACTGGCTAATAAATGTGACGTCTCTGTCGAGTTTCATGCAATTTCAAGTATGTTAAGAGTCTCAAAAGCATCAATAAAGAAAAGTAAAGTTTGAAGTGTTGCCACGGCAACAGTATCTAAGATATCAATAATCCTTTCACAGGTCTAAATCTGCCGTGTGTTTACATTATACACGTAAAGTTTGAAGCAAATCGGGTAAAAACAAGAGGGTGATTTCAAAGCATTTTGAAAGTGACACACTTCCTGCTGCCAGTTGGTGGCGCTATAACTTTGACTCACAATAGTCACATCCATGTGATCGGCCTCTTACAACGAACACACTGCTGAAGTTTCATCAAGATCTGTTAATTTATGCAGAAGTTATAACACACTTCCTGTCTCACTTTTCTCGCCATAAATTTGTTTCCTCGCCACGGCCAAACCGTTCGAGATATCAAAAATCCGCTGGCAATTTTTCATCCTCAATGTCTTGACTTCATGCTGACTGAGATTCGTGGCGATTAAATGATTTCTCTAGGAGGAGTATTTCAAATTCCATTGTATACGTTTTCCAAACAACCCTAAATAGCCGACTTCCTGTTGGGCTGAGGTAAAAAGTAAGAGCATGAAGTATATATGAAACGATGAGATCTATATGTGTACCGACTTTCATATTATTACATGCAAGTGTGTTTGATTTATGGACCATGGTTTCGGACCCCGTTCCAGGGGGCGCTGCTGAAACCCCCTGCCACGCCCGGGTACCATCTTCAGCCCAGCCCTGATGGCCGCAGGTTCTGACCCGTGTGCAAAGTTTCAAGAGTTTTAGAGCATGTTAAGGCCCCCAAAAGTGCCCGAATAGTCGATAAAATAATAATAATAATAATAATAATAATAATAATAATAATAATAATAATCCTAAGGAAAACAATAGGGCCTTCGCCTTTTCAGGCTTGGGCCCTAATAATAATAATAATAATAATCCTAAGGAAAACAATAGGGCCTTCGCCTTTTCAGGCTTGGGCCCTAATAATAATAATAATAATAATAATAATAATAATCCTAAGGAAAACAATAGGGCCTTCGCCTTTTCAGGCTTGGGCCCTAATAATAATTAAAGCTGCAAGCAGCGATGACGGGCCCAAGCCGGTGGCACCGCAACCCTGGTGCCTTTAGTTACCGGGCTCATTTCCACTTGGTGGCTTTTGGAAAACAAAGGATGATGGACACAGCAACAACTCAAAAATATAGCTGCAAGCAGCAATGCGATTCCTCCTCAAAATGGCAAATCATTTAAAATTGATCAATAGAGGGTTGGGGTTAAACCCTCCCAATGAAAAAATCCAAAAAACATCTCTTTCTGTCTGAATCCCAAACTAAACATTTTCAGTGTACAGGAAAATCCATCATGCCAGACCTTATGGATCCTGTAGGGTTTTTTGTTTACAATGAGAAATGAGGTATGTTCACCAGGTTTCAGAAAAACTAAATAAATGGGGTGGAAATACAATCATTTGAAAAATTGACATTTGGGAATGGCCTGTAGCGCCCCCTAAGGGCGAATGTGAGCCATTCTTGGTTTGTAGGTTCCTGTTGGCCTGTAGTATTAATGTACCAAATTAGAAAGTATTTGACAAAAAAATGTGCAATTTGGGAATGTCCTTTAGCGCCCCCTAAGGGCAAATGTGAGGCATTCTTGGTTTGTGGATTTCTGTTGGCCTGTAGTGTCAATATACCAAATTAGAAAATTTTTGACCATAAAATGGGAATTTTGGGCATAGCCTGTAGCGCCCCCTAATGGCGAATATGGGCAATTCTTTGTTTGTGGGTTCCTGTTGGCCTGTAGTATCAATGTACCAAATTAGAACATTTTTGAACAGCAAATGGGAATTTAGGGCGTGGCCTGTAGCGCCCCCTAAGGGCGAATGTGGGCCATTCTTGGTTTGTGGATTCCTGTTGGCCTGTAGTATCAATATACAAAATTAGAACATTTTTGCCCAGAAAATGGGAATTTTGGGCATGGCCTGTAGCGCCCCCTAAGGGCGAATGTGGGATATTCTTTACGCAGTACTTCAGAGTGATGTCATCTTGAAGTATATATATATAGGTCTGTTTCTAACCCACACCTATAATATCACTTCTGAAGGCATGGATTAAACCACAGAAGTGGTATGGATTACTTTTATGCTGCATTTATGTGATTTTTGTAGCTTCTGAGTTCTGATCACCATTCAAGTCATTGAAAGGTCCAACAGGGTTGAGATAATCTTCTAAAAAGCTTAATTTGTGTTCACTAGAAGAAAGAAAACAATCCACATCTGGGATGGAATGAGGGTGAGTATACGATGAGAGAAATTTATTTTTGGGGTGAAAACCATTTGTAGGCCTACTTTTTATTTACTTGGAAAATTGTTACTGTCTCTTTAAGAGGATTTTAAACGCATTTCATTCAAGGCACAGTCTGTGCGGCTTGTTTTATTGAGTTTAATCTTTTGAGAACTGTGAAGTCTCATTATTTTCGTGCTGTTACATCTGTATTCATTTCAGAGATTAATTGATTGAGATTGTGAAACTACATACAACCGACAAACCTCCATGAAGATGCGAGTAAAAATGAGATGCCTCGCGCTGTCAGGCACAACGCTGATAATCGTTCTCGTAAGTGTTGATACTAGATTTAGATTCGCGATATCTTCATCAACTGTTTATGTTCACTTTGAGACAAAACAGACAATATATCATGTATTTTGACATTTTGTAGTATGAAATTGTCCGTTCAAAAGCAAGAAGAAGCGAATGCGATCTCTCATCGGGGCTCGTGAGTTAGAAGTGACGCTGCTAGACGTGTGCAGGGAAGCGCATTTCACTGAATTTACGATGTTACACGTATAAACCTTCATCAACCCGTTAATCCAAAACGCAAATGCCGTTATTTTGCGTCTCTCGCTCCTGCTTGTGATTGACAAAGCTGTCAAACGGGACAATTTGCAAGCGTGCAAGTTTGGATCGCTCTTTTCACGTTTTAATAATTTGCAGTATTCGATATCTACGTTCAAATCGAGCGGTGCAATATGCAATTCATCCAAAATAATTACAAAATTATTTTCGCTCTTGTTCTACATATTTTTTTCAAGCGTCAGCTAATGTTTCTACAGTATTAATTTTCCTGCGCCACCACGAACAGAGTTGGAAATAAAACACGCATCCGGGCATTCAGATGGGTTAAAAAAAACTGCTTAAAAAAACATCTGAACAGCGTCTGTTCTCGGTCTCACATTAATTCAGGTGGATTTTTCACAAGCGACAACATTGGCAAACAAAAGTGCTAGCTAATGTTTAATTAGCAAGTTTCACCGAAATGTATTAAAAATAGAGGCTAGCTGCCTGTCCGATGAACAAATAGAGTCACGTCATTTTTTTTTCCAGAAATAACTAGCAATACTCCTGCAAATAAATGCTTCATAACTAAAACGTTTTGACTTTCAATAGAAAATATAGACAACACATGTTCTTACCTTGCAAAAATCGCCTCAGTATTTAATTTGAAGCAGTAAATCCAACACTGGAGTAAATCTCTCGTGATATCACCTTCCCACTGAAATGAAGGAAGACGGTGATGACGATACAGTTATTATTCTTGCCCAGGAACCCTTAACCAATCACATGTGCCTTTAGCATTTATTGTCATGAGTATATGGGCAGATTTCAGAAATAAAATCCCCTTAACCAATCACATGTGCCTTTAGCTTGTATTGTCATGAGTATCTGGGCAGATTTCAGAAATGAAATCGGTGATTGGACGACGATGAAACTGAGACAGGAACCATGGGAATAATTGTTCCCAAATTTGAACGCTCTGGCTGTAAATGGTTAAAGGTTGTTAAAAATTGCATCCGCCACTCAGTTGATGTATATATTGAGTGGGGACACATTGTTTGCTTTTTTTCTGGGATTCGACTGCAAAAGAGCTCAAGCAACTGTTGAACTCAGTCCCTGCCCATTCTGGACTCAGACCTGTTGTAAATCATTGAACAATGAGGCTTGGATGCCATCTATTGGACATTTCTTGTAATTGCCACTCAGAGAATGAACAGACAGTGGATTACACTTTAGTTTTTTAGGCTTTAGTTCTTTGTTGTATTCACCTGCAACGGCGTGTGTAACATTTTTCTGTCAACTCTGCATACAGGTGAAACTCGAAAAATTAGAATATCGTGCAAAAGTTAATGTAACCCATACTATGTTGAACACAAGAGGGCAGTATAGCCTTATGTATTACTTCACAAGACCAAACGTCCCCCCTCCCCTACAAACACACAGAGACTCTGAGAGTGACTTGCATTTCTGACATTTTCTCAACATTCAAACCAAAATATCTGACTTTCTGTTGGTCTGAGCTAATGTCTGTAAATGAGAAAGTTGTCCGGCTTGAGGAGAACTATGTCAATACCAATTTTTGTACCTGTACATGAAACTAACCCCCCACTTTTTTGTCAAAAGGTGGCGCTACTGAGCCCCTCACCACACCCATTTCTGAAACTTTGCACATGTCTACTGGCAAATAAATGTGACGTGTCTGTCGAGTTTCATGCAATTTCAAGTATGTTAAGAGTCTCAAAAGCATCAATAAAAAATAGTAAAGTTTGAAGCGTTGCCACGGCAACAGTATCTAAGATATCAATAATCCTTTCACAGGTCTAAATCTGCCGTGTGTTGACATTATACACGTAAAGTTTGAAGCAAATCGGTTAAAAACAAGATGGTGATTTCAAAGCATTTTGAAAGTGACACACTTCCTGCTGCCAGTTGGTGGCGCTATAACTTTGACTCACAACAGTCACATCCATGTGATCGGCCTCTTACAACGAACACACTGCTGAAGTTTCATCAAGATCTGTTAATTTATGCAGAAGTTATAACACACTTCCTGTCTCACTTTTCTCGCCATAAATTTGTTTCCTCGCCACGGCCAAACCGTTCGAGATATCAAAAATCTGCTAGCAATTTTTCATCCTCAGTGTCTTGACTTCATGCTGACTGAGATTCGTGGCGATTAAATGATTTCTCTAGGAGGAGTATTTCAAATTCCATTGTATACATTTTCCAAACATCCCTAAATAGCCGACTTCCTGTTGGGCTGAGGTAAAAAGTAAGAGCATGAAGTATATATGAAACGATGAGATCTATATGTGTACCGACTTTCATATTATTACATGCAAGTGTGTTTGATTTATGGACCAAGGTTTCAGACCCCGTTCCAGGGGGCGCTGTTAAGCCCCCCTGCCACGCCCGGGTACCATCTTCAGCCCAGCCCTGATGGCCGCGGGTTCTGACCCGTGTGCAAAGTTTCAAGAGTTTTAGAGCACGTTAAGGCCCCCAAAAGTGCCCGAATAGTCGATAAAATAATAATAATAATAATAATAATAATAATTAAAGCTGCAAGCAGCAATGACGGGCCCAAGCCGGTGGCACCGCAACCCTGGTGCCTTTAGTTACCGGGCTCATTTCCACTTGGTGGCTTTCGGAAAACAAAGGATGATGGACACAGCAACAACTCAAAAATATAGCTGCAAGCAGCAATGCGATTCCTCCTCAAAATGGCAAATCATTTAAAATTGATCAATAGAGGGTTGGGGTTAAACCCTCCCAATGAAAAAATCCAAAAAACATGTCTTTCTGTCTTAATCCTAAACTAAACATTTTCAGTGTACAGGAAAATCCATCATGTCGGACCTTATGGATCCTGTAGGGTTTTTTGTTTACAATGAGAAATGAGGTATGTTCACCAGGTTTCAGAAAAACTAAATAAATGTGTTGGAAATACAATCACTTTGAAAAAATGACATTTGGGCATGGCCTGTAGCGCCCCCTAAGGGTGAATGTGAGCCATTCTTGGTTTGTAGGTTCCTGTTGGCCTGTAGTATTAATGTACCAAATTGGAAAGTATTTGACAAAAAAATGTGCAATTTGGGAATGGCCTTTAGCGCCCCCTAAGGGCGAATGTGAGACATTCTTGGTTTGTGGATTTCTGTTGGCCTGTAGTGCCAATATACCAAATTAGAACATTTTTGACCATAAAATGGGAATTTTGGGCATAGCCTGTAGCGCCCCCTAATGCGAATATGGGCAATTCTTTGTTTGTGGGTTCCTGTTGGCCTGTAGTATCAATGTACCAAATTAGAACATTTTTGACCAGCAAATGGGAATTTAGGGCGTGGCCTGTAGCGCCCCCTAAGGGCGAATGTGGGCCATTCTTGGTTTGTGGATTCCTGTTGGCCTGTAGTATCAATCTACAAAATTAGAACATTTTTGACCAGAAAATGGGAATTTTGGGCATGGCCTTTAGCGCCCCCTAAGGGCGAATGTGGGCCATTCTTGGTTTGTGGATTCCTGTTGGCCTGTAGTATCAATATACAAAATTAGAACATTTTTGACCAGAAAATGGGAATTTTGGTCATGGCCTGTAGCGCCCCCTAGGGGCGAATGCGGGATATTCTTTACGCAGTACTTCAGAGTGATGTCATCTTTAAGTATATATAGGTCTGTTTCTAACCCACACCTATAATATCACTTCTGAAGGCATGGATTAAACCACAGAAGTGGTATGGATTACTTTTATGCTGCATTTATGTGATTTTTGTAGCTTCTGAGTTCTGATCACCATTCAAGTCATTGAAAGGTCCAACAGGGTTGAGATAATCTTCTAAAAAGCTTAATTTGTGTTCACTAGAAGAAAGAAAATAATACACATCTGGGATGGAATGAGGGTGAGTATACGATGAGAGAAATGTATTTTTGGGGTGAAAACCATTTGTAGGCTACTTTTTATTTACTTGGAAAATTGTTACTGTCTCTTTAAGATGATTTTAAACGCATTTCATTCAAGCCGTCAAGCCGTCTGTGCGGCTTGTTTTATTGAGATATAATCTTTTGAGAACTGTGAAGTCTCATTATTTTCGTGCTGTTACATCTGTATTCATTTCAGAGATTAATTGATTGAGATTGTGAAACTACATACAACCGACAAACCTCCATGAAGATGCGAGTAAAAATGAGATGCCTCGCGCTGTCAGGCACAACGCTGATAATCGTTCTCGGAAGTGTTGATACTAGATTTAGATTCGCGATATCTTCATCAACTGTTTATGTTCGCTTGAGACAAAACAGACAATATATCATGTATTTTGACATTTTGTTGTTATGAAATTGTCCGTTCAAACGCAAGAAGAAGCGAATGCGATCTCTCATCGGGGCTCGTGAGTTAGAAGTGACGCTGCTAGACGTGAGCAGGGAAGCGCATTTCACTGAATTTACGATGTTACACGTATAAACCTTCATCAACCCGTTAATCCAAAACGCAAATGCCGTTATTTTGCGTCTCTCGCTCCTGCTTGTGATTGACAAAGCTGTCAAACGGGACAATTTGCAAGCGTGCAAGTTTGGATCGGTCTTTTCACGTTTTAATAATTTGCAGTGTTCGACATCTACGTTCAAATCGAGCGGTGCAATATGCAATTCATCCAAAATAATTACAAAGTTATTTTCGCTCTTGTTCTACATATTTTTTTCAAGCGTCAGCTGATGTTTCTACAGTATTAATTTTCCTGCGCCACCACGAACAGAGTTGGAAATAAAACACGCATCCGGGCATTCAGATGGGTTAAAAAAAACTGCTTAAAAAACATCTGAACAGCGTCTGCTCTCGGTCTCACATTAATTCAGGTGGATTTTTCACAAGCGACAACATTGGCAAACAAAAGTGCTAGCTAATGTTTAATTAGCAAGTTTCACCGAAATGTATTAAAAATAGAGGCTAGCTGCCTGTCCGATGAACAAATAGAGTCACGTCATTTTTTTTCCAGAAATAACTAGCAATACTCCTGCAAATAAATGCTTCGTAACTAAAACGTTTTGACTTTCAATAGAAAATATAGACAACACATGTTCTTACCTTGCAAAAATCGCCTCAGTATTTAATTTGAAGCAGTAAATCCAACACTGGAGTAAATCTCTCGTGATATCACCTTCCCATTGAAATGAAGGAAGACGGTGATGACGAAACAGTTATTATTCTTGCCCAGGAACCCTTAACCAATCACATGTGCCATTAGCTTGTATTGTCATGAGTATCTGGGCAGATTTCAGAAATAAAATCCCCTTAACCAATCACATGTGTCTTTAGCTTGTATTGTCATGAGTATCTGGGCAGACTTCAGAAATAAAATCGGTGATCGGACGACGATGACACTGAGACAGGAACCATGGGAATAATTGTTCCCAAATTTGAACGCTCTGGCTGTAAATGGTTAAAGGTTGTTAAAAATTGTATCCTCCACTCAGTTGATGTATATATTGAGTGGGGACACATTGTTTGCCTTTTTTCTGGGATTCGACTGCAAAAGAGCTCAAGCAACTGTTGAACTCAGTCCCTGCCCATTCTGGACTCAGACCTGTTGTAAATCATTGAACAATGAGGCTTGGATGCCATCTATTGGACATTTCTTGTAATTGCCACTCAGAGAATGAACAGACAGTGGATTAAACTTTAGTTTTTTAGGCTTTAGTTCTTTGTTGTATTCACCTGCTACGGCGTGTGTAACATTTTTCTGTCAACTCTGCATACAGGTGAAACTCGAAAAATTAGAATATCGTGCAAAAGTTAATGTAACCCATACTATGTTGAACACAAGAGGGCAGTATAGCCCTATGTATTACTTCACAAGCCCCCCTCCCTTCCTACTCCTCACACACAAAGTCTTAGAGAGTGACTTGCAAAATTCTGACATTTTCTCCACATTCAAACCAAAATATCTGACTTTCTGTTGGTCGGAGCTAATGACTGTAAATTAGAAAGTTGTCCGGCTTGAGGAGAACTATATCAATACCAATTTTTGTACCTGTAGATGAAACTAACCCCCCACTTTTTTGTCAAAAGGTGGCGCTACTGAGCCCCTCACCACACCCATTTCTGAAACTTTGCACATGTCTACTGGCTAATAAATGTGACGTCTCTGTCGAGTTTCATGCAATTTCAAGTATGTTAAGAGTCTCAAAAGCATCAATAAAGAAAAGTAAAGTTTGAAGTGTTGCCACAGCAACAGTATCTAAGATATCAATAATCCTTTCACAGGTCTAAATCTGCCGTGTGTTTACATTATACACGTAAAGTTTGAAGCAAATCGGGTAAAAACAAGAGGGTGATTTCAAAGCATTTTGAAAGTGACACACTTCCTGCTGCCAGTTGGTGGCGCTATAACTTTGACTCACAATAGTCACATCCATGTGATCGGCCTCTTACAACGAACACACTGCTGAAGTTTCATCAAGATCTGTTAATTTATGCAGAAGTTATAACACACTTCCTGTCTCACTTTTCTCGCCATAAATTTGTTTCCTCGCCACGGCCAAACCGTTCGAGATATCAAAAATCCGCTGGCAATTTTTCATCCTCAATGTCTTGACTTCATGCTGACTGAGATTCGTGGCGATTAAATGATTTCTCTAGGAGGAGTATTTCAAATTCCATTGTATACGTTTTCCAAACAACCCTAAATAGCCGACTTCCTGTTGGGCTGAGGTAAAAAGTAAGAGCATGAAGTATATATGAAACGATGAGATCTATATGTGTACCGACTTTCATATTATTACATGCAAGTGTGTTTGATTTATGGACCAAGGTTTCGGACCCTGTTCCAGGGGGCGCTGCTGAGCCCCCCTGCCACGCCCGGGTACCATCTTCAGCCCAGCCCTGATGGCCGCAGGTTCTGACCCGTGTGCAAAGTTTCAAGAGTTTTAGAGCATGTTAAGGCCCCCAAAAGTGCCCGAATAGTCGATAAAATAATAATAATAATAATAATAATAATTAAAGCTGCAAGCAGCGATGACGGGCCCAAGCCGGTGGCACCGCAACCCCGGTGCCTTTAGTTACCAGGCTCATTTCCACTTGGTGGCTTTCGGAAAACAAAGGATGATGGACACAGCAACAACTCAAAAATATAGCTGCAAGCAGCAAATCGATTCCTCCTCAAAATGGCAAATCATTTAAAATTGATCAATAGAGGGTTGGGGTTAAACCCTCCCAATGAAAAAATCCAAAAAACATGTCTTTCTGTCTGAATCCTAAACTAAACATTTTCAGTGTACAGGAAAATCCATCATGCCGGACCTTATGAATCCTGTAGGGTTTTTTGTTTACAATGAGAAATGAGAATGTTCACCAGGTTTCAGAAAAACTAAATAAATGGGGTGAAAATACAATCACTTTGAAAAAATGACATTTGGGCATGGCATGTAGCGCCCCCTAAGGGCGAATGTGAGCCATTCTTGGTTTGTAGGTTCCTGTTGGCCTGTAGTATTAATGTACCAAATTAGAAAGTATTTGACAAAAAAATGTGCAATTTGGGAATGGCCTTTAGCGCCCCCTAAGGGCGAATGTGAGACATTCTTGGTTTGTGGATTTCTGTTGGCCTGTAGTGTCAATATACCAAATTAGAAAATTTTTGACCATAAAATGGGAATTTTGGGCATAGCCTGTAGCGCCCCCTAATGGCGAATATGGGCAATTCTTTGTTTGTGGGTTCCTGTTGGCCTGTAGTATCAATGTACCAAATTAGAACATTTTTGACCAGCAAATGGGAATTTAGGGCGTGGCCTGTAGCGCCCCATAAGGGCGAATGTGGGCCACTCTTGGTTTGTGAATTCCTGTTGGCCTGTAGTATCAATATACAACATTAGAACATTTTTGACCAGAAAATGGGAATTTTGGGCATGGCCTGTAGCGCCCCCTAAGGGCGAATGTGGGATATTCTTTACGCAGTACTTCAGAGTGATGTCATCTTTAAGTATATATATATATAGGACTATTTCTAACCCACACCTATAATATCACTTCTGAAGGCATGGATTTAACCACTGGAGTGGTATGGATTACTTTTATGCTGCATTTATTTGATTTTTGTAGCTTCTGAGTTCTGATCACCATTCAAGTCATTGAAAGGTCCAACAGGGTTGAGATAATCTTCTAAAAAGCTTAATTTGTGTTCACTAGAAGAAAGAAAACAATACACATCTGGGATGCAATGAGGGTGAGTATACGATGAGAGAAATTTATTTTTGGGGTGAAAACCATTTGTAGGCCTACTTTTTATTTACTTGGAAAATTGTTGCTGTCTCTTTAAGAGGATTTTAAACGCATTTCATTCAAGGCACACTCTGTGCGGCTTGTTTTAGTGAGTTTAATCTTTTGAGAACTGTGAAGTCTCATTATTTTCGTGCTGTTACATCTGTATTCATTTCAGAGATTACTTGATTGAGATTGTGAAACTACATACAACCGACAAACCTCCATGAAGATGCGAGTAAAAATGAGATGCGCTGTCAGGCACAACGCTGATAATCATTCTCGGAAGTGTTGATACTAGATTTCGATTCGCGATTTCTTCATCAACTGTTTATGTTCACTTGGGACAAAACAGACAATATATCATGTAATTTGACATTTTGTAGTATGAAATTGTCCGTTCAAACGCAAGAAGAAGCGAATGCGATCTCTCATCGGGGCTCGTGCGTTAGACGCGACGCATCTCGCGGTTTCACACAAAACTGCTCACAAACATTTATTTGAGTTGTTTTGTCATTTTTTTCCAGAAATAACTAGCAATACTCCTACAAATAAATGCTTCGTAACAAAAACGTTTTGACTTTCTATAGAAAATATAGACAACACACGTTCTTACCTTGCAAAAATCGCCTCAGTATTTAATTTGAAGCAGTAAATCCAACACTGGAGTAAATCTCTCGTGATATCACCTTTCCATTGAAATGAAGGAAGACGGTGATGACGATACAGTTATTATTCTTGCCCAGTAACCCCTTAACCAATCACATGTGCCTTTAGCTTGTATTGTCATGAGTATCTGGGCAGACTTCAGAAATAAAATCGGTGATCGGACGACGATGACACTGAGACAGGAACCATGGGAATAATTGTTCCCAAATTTGAACGCTCTGGCTGTAAATGGTTAAAGGTTGTTAAAAATTGTATCCTCCACTCAGTTGATGTATATATTGAGTGGGGACACATTGTTTGCCTTTTTTCTGGGATTCGACTGCAAAAGAGCTCAAGCAACTGTTGAACTCAGTCCCTGCCCATTCTGGACTCAGACCTGTTGTAAATCATTGAACAATGAGGCTTGGATGCCATCTATTGGACATTTCTTGTAATTGCCACTCAGAGAATGAACAGACAGTGGATTAAACTTTAGTTTTTTAGGCTTTAGTTCTTTGTTGTATTCACCTGCTACGGCGTGTGTAACATTTTTCTGTCAACTCTGCATACAGGTGAAACTCGAAAAATTAGAATATCGTGCAAAAGTTAATGTAACCCATACTATGTTGAACACTAGAGGGCAGTATAGCCCTATGTATTACTTCACAAGCCCCCCTCCCTTCCTACTCCTCACACACAAAGTCTTAGAGAGTGACTTGCAAAATTCTGACATTTTCTCCACATTCAAACCAAAATATCTGACTTTCTGTTGGTCGGAGCTAATGACTGTAAATTAGAAAGTTGTCCGGCTTGAGGAGAACTATATCAATACCAATTTTTGTACCTGTAGATGAAACTAACCCCCCACTTTTTTGTCAAAAGGTGGCGCTACTGAGCCCCTCACCACACCCATTTCTGAAACTTTGCACATGTCTACTGGCTAATAAATGTGACGTCTCTGTCGAGTTTCATGCAATTTCAAGTATGTTAAGAGTCTCAAAAGCATCAATAAAGAAAAGTAAAGTTTGAAGTGTTGCCACGGCAACAGTATCTAAGATATCAATAATCCTTTCACAGGTCTAAATCTGCCGTGTGTTTACATTATACACGTAAAGTTTGAAGCAAATCGGGTAAAAACAAGAGGGTGATTTCAAAGCATTTTGAAAGTGACACACTTCCTGCTGCCAGTTGGTGGCGCTATAACTTTGACTCACAATAGTCACATCCATGTGATCGGCCTCTTACAACGAACACACTGCTGAAGTTTCATCAAGATCTGTTAATTTATGCAGAAGTTATAACACACTTCCTGTCTCACTTTTCTCGCCATAAATTTGTTTCCTCGCCACGGCCAAACCGTTCGAGATATCAAAAATCCGCTGGCAATTTTTCATCCTCAATGTCTTGACTTCATGCTGACTGAGATTCGTGGCGATTAAATGATTTCTCTAGGAGGAGTATTTCAAATTCCATTGTATACGTTTTCCAAACAACCCTAAATAGCCGACTTCCTGTTGGGCTGAGGTAAAAAGTAAGAGCATGAAGTATATATGAAACGATGAGATCTATATGTGTACCGACTTTCATATTATTACATGCAAGTGTGTTTGATTTATGGACCAAGGTTTCGGACCCCGTTCCAGGGGGCGCTGCTGAGCCCCCCTGCCACGCCCGGGTACCATCTTCAGCCCAGCCCTGATGGCCGCAGGTTCTGACCCGTGTGCAAAGTTTCAAGAGTTTTAGAGCATGTTAAGGCCCCCAAAAGTGCCCGAATAGTCGATAAAATAATAATAATAATAATAATAATAATAATAATTAAAGCTGCAAGCAGCGATGACGGGCCCAAGCCGGTGGCACCGCAACCCTGGTGCCTTTAGTTACCGGGCTCATTTCCACTTGGTGGCTTTCGGAAAACAAAGGATGATGGACACAGCAACAACTCAAAAATATAGCTGCAAGCAGCAATGCGATTCCTCCTCAAAATGGCAAATCATTTAAAATTGATCAATAGAGGGTTGGGGTTAAACCCTCCCAATGAAAAAATCCAAAAAACATGTCTTTCTGTCTGAATCCTAAACTAAACATTTTCAGTGTACAGGAAAATCCATCATGCCGGACCTTATGGATCCTGTAGGGTTTTTTGTTTACAATGAGAAATGAGGTATGTTCACCAGGTTTCAGAAAAACTAAATAAATGGGGTGGAAATACAATCACTTTGAAAAATTGACATTTGGGCATGGCCTGTACCGCCCCCTAAGGGCGAATGTGAGCCATTCTTGGTTTGTAGGTTCCTGTTGGCCTGTAGTATTAATGTACCAAATTAGAAAGTATTTGACAAAAAAATGTGCAATTTGGGAATGTCCTTTAGCACCCCCTAAGGGCAAATGTGAGACATTCTTGGTTTGTGGATTTCTGTTGGCCTGTAGTGTCAATATACCAAATTAGAAAATTTTTGACCATAAAATGGGAATTTTGGGCATAGCCTGTAGCGCCCCCTAATGGCGAATATGGGCAATTCTTTGTTTGTGGGTTCCTGTTGGCCTGTAGTATCAATGTACCAAATTAGAACATTTTTGACCAGCAAATGGGAATTTAGGGCGTGGCCTGTAGCGCCCCATAAGGGCGAATGTGGGCCACTCTTGGTTTGTGAATTCCTGTTGGCCTGTAGTATCAATATACAACATTAGAACATTTTTGACCAGAAAATGGGAATTTTGGGCATGGCCTGTAGCGCCCCCTAAGGGCGAATGTGGGATATTCTTTACGCAGTACTTCAGAGTGATGTCATCTTGAAGTATATATATATAGGTCTATTTCTAACCCACACCTATAATATCACTTCTGAAGGCATGGATTTAACCACTGGAGTGGTATGGATTACTTTTATGCTGCATTTATTTGATTTTTGCAGCTTCTGAGTTCTGATCACCATTCAAGTCATTGAAAGGTCCAACAGGGTTGAGATAATCTTCTAAAAAGCTTAATTTGTGTTCACTAGAAGAATGAAAACAATACACATCTGGGATGCAATGAGGGTGAGTATACGATGAGAGAAATTTATTTTTGGGGTGAAAACCATTTGTAGGCCTACTTTTTATTTACTTGGAAAATTGTTACTGTCTCTTTAAGAGGATTTTAAACGCATTTCATTCAAGGCACAGTCTGTGCGGCTTGTTTTAGTGAGTTTAATCTTTTGAGAACTGTGAAGTCTCATTATTTTCGTGCTGT
The DNA here is from genome assembly GCA_032164185.1 of Moxostoma hubbsi. Classification (NCBI taxonomy): domain Eukaryota; kingdom Metazoa; phylum Chordata; class Actinopteri; order Cypriniformes; family Catostomidae; genus Moxostoma; species Moxostoma hubbsi. Next base: position 37,336,233 of record JAVLUX010000011.1, read on the forward strand.
TACATCTGTATTCATTTCAGAGATTACTTGATTGAGATTGTGAAACTACATACAACCGACAAACCTCCATGAAGATGCGAGTAAAAATGAGATGCCTCGCGCTGTCAGACACAACGCTGATAATCATTCTCGGAAGTGTTGATACTAGATTTCGATTCGCGATTTCTTCATCAACTGTTTATGTTCACTTGGGACAAAACAGACAATATATCATGTAATTTGACATTTTGTAGTATGAAATTGTCCGTTCAAACGCAAGAAGAAGCGAATGCGATCTCTCATCGGGGCTCGTGCGTTAGACGCGACGCATCTCGCGGTTTCACACAAAACTGCTCACAAACATTTATTTGAGTTGTTTTGTCATTTTTTTCCAGAAATAACTAGCAATACTCCTACAAATAAATGCTTCGTCACTAAAACGTTTTGACTTTCTATAGAAAATATAGACAACACACGTTCTTACCTTGCAAAAATCGCCTCAGTATTTAATTTGAAGCAGTAAATCCAACACTGGAGTAAATCTCTCGTGATATCACCTTTCCATTGAAATGAAGGAAGACGGTGATGACGATACAGTTATTATTCTTGCCCAGTAACCCCTTAACCAATCACATGTGCCTTTAGCTTGTATTGTCATGAGTATCTGGGCAGACTTCAGAAATAAAATCGGTGATCGGACGACGATGACACTGAGACAGGAACCATGGGAATAATTGTTCCCAAATTTGAACGCTCTGGCTGTAAATGGTTAAAGGTTGTTAAAAATTGTATCCTCCACTCAGTTGATGTATATATTGAGTGGGGACACATTGTTTGCCTTTTTTCTGGGATTCGACTGCAAAAGAGCTCAAGCAACTGTTGAACTCAGTCCCTGCCCATTCTGGACTCAGACCTGTTGTAAATCATTGAACAATGATGCTTGGATGCCATCTATTGGACATTTCTTGTAATTGCCACTCAGAGAATGAACAGACAGTGGATTAAACTTTAGTTTTTTAGGCTTTAGTTCTTTGTTGTATTCACCTGCTACGGCGTGTGTAACATTTTTCTGTCAACTCTGCATACAGGTGAAACTCGAAAAATTAGAATATCGTGCAAAAGTTAATGTAACCCATACTATGTTGAACACAAGAGGGCAGTATAGCCCTATGTATTACTTCACAAGACCCCCTCCCTTCCTACTCCTCACACACAAATTCTTAGAGAGTGACTTGCAAAATTCTGACATTTTCTCCACATTCAAACCAAAATATCTGACTTTCTGTTGGTCGGAGCTAATGACTGTAAATTAGAAAGTTGTCCGGCTTGAGGAGAACTATATCAATACCAATTTTTGTACCTGTAGATGAAACTAACCCCCCACTTTTTTGTCAAAAGGTGGCGCTACTGAGCCCCTCACCACACCCATTTCTGAAACTTTGCACATGTCTACTGGCTAATAAATGTGACGTCTCTGTCGAGTTTCATGCAATTTCAAGTATGTTAAGAGTCTCAAAAGCATCAATAAAGAAAAGTAAAGTTTGAAGTGTTGCCACGGCAACAGTATCTAAGATATCAATAATCCTTTCACAGGTCTAAATCTGCCGTGTGTTTACATTATACACGTAAAGTTTGAAGCAAATCGGGTAAAAACAAGAGGGTGATTTCAAAGCATTTTGAAAGTGACACACTTCCTGCTGCCAGTTGGTGGCGCTATAACTTTGACTCACAATAGTCACATCCATGTGATCGGCCTCTTACAACGAACACACTGCTGAAGTTTCATCAAGATCTGTTAATTTATGCAGAAGTTATAACACACTTCCTGTCTCACTTTTCTCGCCATAAATTTGTTTCCTCGCCACGGCCAAACCGTTCGAGATATCAAAAATCCGCTGGCAATTTTTCATCCTCAATGTCTTGACTTCATGCTGACTGAGATTCGTGGCGATTAAATGATTTCTCTAGGAGGAGTATTTCAAATTCCATTGTATACGTTTTCCAAACAACCCTAAATAGCCGACTTCCTGTTGGGCTGAGGTAAAAAGTAAGAGCATGAAGTATATATGAAACGATGAGATCTATATGTGTACCGACTTTCATATTATTACATGCAAGTGTGTTTGATTTATGGACCATGGTTTCGGACCCCGTTCCAGGGGGCGCTGCTGAAACCCCCTGCCACGCCCGGGTACCATCTTCAGCCCAGCCCTGATGGCCGCAGGTTCTGACCCGTGTGCAAAGTTTCAAGAGTTTTAGAGCATGTTAAGTTCCCCAAAAGTGCCCGAATAGTCGATAAAATAATAATAATAATAATAATAATAATAATAATAATAATAATAATAATCCTAAGGAAAACAATAGGGCCTTCGCCTTTTCAGGCTTGGGCCCTAATAATAATCCTAAGGAAAACAATAGGGCCTTCGCCTTTTCAAGGCTTGGGCCCTAATAATCAGGAGGAAAACAATAGGGCCTTCGCCTTTTCAAGGCTTGGGCCCTAATAATCCTAAGGAAAACAATAGGGCCTTCATCTTTTCAAGGCTTGGGCCCTAATAATAATAATCCTAAGGAAAACAATAGGGCCTTCGCCTTTTCAAGGCTTGGGCCCTAATAATAATAATCAGGAGGAAAACAATAGGGCCTTCGCCTTTTCAAGGCTTGGGCCCTAATAATAATAATCCTAAGGAAAACAATAGGGCCTTCGCCTTTTCAAGGCTTGGGCCCTAATAATAATCCTAAGGAAAACAATAGGGCCTTCGCCATTTCAAGGCTTGGGCCCTAATAATAATAATAATAATAATCCTAAGGAAAACAATAGGGCCTTCACCTTTTCAAGGCTTGGGCCCTAATAATAATAATAATCCTAAGGAAAACAATAGGGCCTTCGCCTTTTCAAGGCTTGGGCCCTAATAATCCTAAGGAAAACAATAGGGCCTTCGCCTTTTCAAGGCTTGGGCCCTAATAATAATAATAATAATAATCCTAAGGAAAACAATAGGGCCTTCGCCTTTTCAAGGCTTGGGCCCTAATAATAATAATAATCCTAAGGAAAGCAATAGGGCCTTCGCCTTTTCAAGGCTTGGGCCCTATTAATAATAATAATAATCCTAAGGAAAACAATAGGGCCTTCGCCTTTTCAAGGCTTGGGCCCTAATAAATAATCAGGAGGAAAACAATAGGGCCTTCGCCTTTTCAAGGCTTGGGCCCTAATAATCAGGAGGAAAACAATAGGGCCTTTGTCTTTTCAAGGCTTGGGCCCTAATAATAATAATCAGGAGGAAAACAATAGGGCCTTCGCCTTTTCAAGGCTTGGGCCCTAATAATAATAATAATAATAATAATAATAATAATAATCCTAAGGAAAACAATAGGGCCTTCGCCTTTTCAAGGCTTGGGCCCTAATAATAATCAGGAGGAAAACAATAGGGCCTTCGCCTTTTCAAGGCTTGGGCCCTAATAATAATCAGGAGGAAAACAATAGGGCCTTCGCCTTTTCAAGGCTTGGGCCCTAATAATCAGGAGGAAAACAATAGGGCCTTCGCCTTTTCAAGGCTTGGGCCCTAATAATCAGGAGGAAAACAATAGGGCCTTCGCCTTTTCAAGGCTTGGGCCCTAATAATAATCAGGAGGAAAAGAATAGGGCCTTCGCCTTTTCAAGGCTTGGGCCCTAATAATAATCCTAAGGAAAACAATAGTGCCTTCGCCTTTTCAAGGCTTGGACCCTAATAAACAGGAGGAAAACAATAGGGCCTTCGCCTTTTCAAGGCTTGGGCCCTAATAAATAATCAGGATGAAAACAATAGGGCCTTCGCCTTTTCAAGGCTTGGGCCCTAATAATAATAATAATCCTAAGGAAAACAATAGGGCCTTCGCCTTTTCAAGGCTTGGGCCCTAATAATAATAATCAGGAGGAAAACAATAGGGCCTTCGCCTTTTCAAGGCTTGGGCCCTAATAATAATAATCCTAAGGAAAACAATAGGGCCTTCGCCTTTTCAAGGCTTGGGCCCTAATAATAATAATAATAATAATCCTAAGGAAAACAATAGGGCCTTCGCCTTTTCAAGGCTTGGGCCCTAATAATAATAATCCTAAGGAAAACAATAGGGCCTTCGCCTTTTCAAGGCTTGGGCCCTAATAATAATAATCCTAAGGAAAACAATAGGGCCTTCGCCTTTTCAAGGCTTGGGCCCTAATAATAATCAGGAGGAAAACAATAGGGCCTTCGCCTTTTCAAGGCTTGTGCCATAATAATCAGGAAGAAAACAATAGGGCCTTCGCCTTTTCAAGGCTTGGGCCCTAATAATCAGGAGGAAAACAATAGGGCCTTCGCCTTTTCAAGGCTTGGGCCCTAATAATCCTAAGGAAAACAATAGGGCCTTCGCCTTTTCAAGGCTTGGGCCCTAATAATAATAATCAGGAGGAAAACAATAGGGCCTTCGCCTTTTCAAGGCTTGGGCCCTAATAATAATCAGGAGGAAAACAATAGGGCCTTCGCCTTTTCAAGGCTTGGGCCCTAATAATAATCAGGAAAAAAACAATAGGGCCTTCGCCTTTTCAAGGCTTGGGCCCTAATAATCAGGAGGAAAACAATAGGGCATTCGCCTTTTTAAGGCTTGGGCCCTAATAATCAGGAGGAAAACAATAGGTCCTTTGCCTTTTCAAGGCTTGGTCCCTAATAATAATCAGGAGGAAAACAATAGGGCCTTCGCCTTTTCAAGGCTTGGGCCCTAATAATAATCAGGAGGAAAACAATAGGGCCTTCGCATTTTCAAGGCTTGGGCCCTAATAATCCTAAGGAAAACAATAGGGCTTTCGCCTTTTCAAGGCTTGGGCCCTAATAATAATCAGGAGGAAAACAATAGGGCCTTCGCCTTTTCAAGGCTTGGGCCCTAATAATCCTAAGGAAAACAATAGGGCCTTCGCCTTTTCAAGGCTTGGGCCCTAATAATAATAATAATAATAAAAATAATACTGTCAATTACAATAGATTCCCTCCTATCGGAGGAATCTAATAATAATAATAATAAATATAGCTGCAAGCAGCAATGCGATTCCTCCTCAAAATGGCAAATCATTTAAAATTGATCAATAGAGGGTTGGGTTTTCAGTGTACAGGAAAATCCATGATGCCGGACCTTATGGATCCTGGAGGATTTTTGGTTTACAATGAGAAATTAGGTATGTACATTAAGTTAAAGAAGAATTTAATAAATGGGGTGAAAATGCCATCACTTTGAAAATGCGACATTTGGGCATGGCTTGTAGCGCCCCCTATGGGTGAATGTGGGCAATTCTTGGTTTGTGGGTTCCTGTTGGCCTGTAGTTTCAATGTACCAAATTAGAATGTTTGACCAGAAAATGGGAATTTTGGGCGTGGCCTGTAGCTTCCCCTAAGTGTGAATGTGGGCCATTCTTTGCACAGTACTTCAGACTGATGTCATCTTGAAGCATGTTAGGTTTGAAAAACCATCAGTCAAAATCACATTTGTTTTATTGACACTAATATATTGAGGCAATGTGGTCATTTACATAAACACGCACCTTTCAGCCATTTTGTATTGTATTCATTTTTGCTAAGTAACAAATTGAAAGACATCAATTCTACACATGGGTACCAAATGTCAAGTCAATTGGATCTACGGTTCAAGAGAAGAAGAGTTTTGAATATTTCCCCAAATTTTGACTGTACAGGACAATCCATCACGCAGAACCTTATGGGTCCTTGAGGCTTTTTTGTTCCCAATGAGAAATGAGGCAAGTATACCAAGTTTTAGAATATTTGGAAAAATGGGGTGAAAATGCCATCATTTTGAAAATGTGACATTTGGGCGTGGCCTGTATCGAACCGCTAAGGGCGAATGTCGGCAGTTCTTTGCACAGTACTTCAAAGGGATGTTATCTTGAAGCATGTCAGGTTTTAAAATCCCTCAGTCAAATTACATTTGATTTATTGACATATATATTGATTAAATGTGGGCATTTACATAAACACGCCCCTTTCAGCCATTTTAAATCGTACCTTATGGGTCCTTGAGGCTTTTTTGTTCCCAATGAGAAATGAGGCAAGTATACCAAGTTTTAGAATATTTAGAAAATTGTGGTGAAAATGCCATCATTTTGAAAATGTGACATTTGGGCGTGGCCTGTAGCGAACCGCTAAGGGCGAATGTGGGCAATTCTTTGCACAGTACTTCAAAGTGATGTTATCTTGAAGAATGTTAGGTTTGAAAAACCCTCAGTCAGAATTACATTTGATATATTGACATATATATTGATTAAATGTGTACATTTACATAAACACGCCCCTTTCAGCCATTTTATATCATATTCATTTTTGCTATGTAAAGTTTTCAAAGACATCAATTCTACACATGCGTACCAAATTTCAAGTCAATTGGAGCTACGGTTCAGGAGAAGAAGAGTTTTGTAGGTTTTGGCAAATTTTCACTGTACAGGAAAATCCATTATGGCAGAAGTTATGGGTCCTTGAGGCTTTTTTGTTCCCCATAAGAAATGAGGCATGTACACCAGGTTTGAGAATAATCGGACAAATGGCTTGGAAATGCCATGACTTTGAATATATTTTTTGGGGCGTGGCCTGTAGCGCCACCTATGGGCGAATGTGGGCCATTCTTGGTTTGGGGGTACCCTTGGCATGGAGTATCAATGTGCCAATTTAGAAAATTTTTGACCAGTGACTTTTTGCGATATTGGGGCTCAAGATACCTATAATATCTCTTCAGAAGGCATGGATTAAACCACTGGAGTGGTATGGATTACTTTTATGCTGCATTTATGTGATTTTTGTAGCTTCTGAGTTCTGATCACCATTCAAGTGCATTGAAATGTCCAACAGGGTTGAGATATTCTTCTAAAAAGCTTAATTTGTGTTCAACAGAAGAAATGATCCTTCCCGCACTGTCAAGTGAAGCTGAGCAACATTAGTTTCATCTCTCACACCCTCATTTGTTTGGCTGTGAGATGATAAAATACAGACTGCGTGAATGGTGTAAAATCGCGTGAATGTTCAAATACATTCAAGCAAACACATACAACCGACAAACCTCCGTGAAGATGCGAGTAAAAATGAGATCGTCTTGCGCTGTCAGACACAACGCTGATAATCATTCTCGGAAGTGTTGATACTAGATTTAGATTCCCGATTTCTTAATCAACTGTTTATGTTCACTTGAGACAAAACAGACTCACCAATATATCATATATTTTGACATTTTGTTGTATGAAATTGTCCGTTCAAATGCCGTAAGAAGCGAATGCGATCTCTCATCGGGGCTCGTGAGTTACACGAGATGCTGCTCGCTGTTTCACACAAATATTTATTTGAGTTGTTTTGCCATTTGTTAAGTTGAATGGTCTAAAATCGATTGAAAGTTCAAACAGGAAAGTGTTAAAAACACATACAACAGACAAACCTTCGTGAAGATGCGAGTAAAAATGAGGTCACGTCACTATCGCGTGCTGTCCGAGACAACGCAGATGAAACATCATTCTCGGAAGTATTGATACTTTAGGATCGATACGTCCATCCCTTCTTTCTTTAGACATATGTTTCATGTTTGTGTGATAAGTGTTCGCAGAGTTTCACTTGATTTTTCTGACGTGTATCAGACAGATGATCGCTAGATACGGAGCACCCGGTTTATTTTCATTATTTTACAAAAGCTCAAGGTTTTGTTGTTATTGTAAGTGTACACAAATAAAAGTAGAACTTTTATAGTTTGTAATGATCTCTTCCATGTATCTGAATGGGCAAAAATGACACAGTATTTTGTTTAAGTTTTTTCCGCTGTATAGAGAAATACATCAAGGACATCACAGCGCCAGTGTTGACCCCCGTAATAATGCCAGAATTCAATAATGATTCCCGATTTCAAACTGCTCGAAAAGATTTATTTGAGTTGTTTTGTCATTTGTTGAGTTGAATAGTGTAAAATCGCTTGAATATTCAAACTGGGAAGAAGTAAAACACATTGTTCAGTAACTCTCATCGGGATTCGTGAGTTAGACGCGACGCATCTCGCTGTTTCACACAAAACTGCTCACAAACATGTATTTGAGATGTTTTGCCATTTTTTGAGATGAATAGTATAAAATCACATGAATGTTTCAAATGTCAAGCATTAAACACACAATTGACACTGTAAAGAAGTTCAAGGTTTCGGGCAAGGAAGAGGCGAGAAACCTGCTTAACATATAAATGATAGTTTTAATGGTAAACTCAAAAGACAAACACATAAGATAACGGACGTCCGTAATTGAGCTCTCTCTCTCGATCGCCGTCTGCGAGTGGCCTTTATCCCTCTTGACGGCTTAATTAGCCTAATACGGGACCGGGCGTGCGTAATCACGCGCTGGTCCCGCCCTCCATCGTGCCACATTCCTCCCCCGTTCTTTCAGGCTGGGGACCCCCGGCCTGACATACATCCCCTGGGGGGGGGGTCTGCCGGCAGGTCATCCCCATTAACCTGGACGAGGGAGGGGGCAAGGGGAGGGAAACAAAAAACAACAATTAAAAATGGGGGGGAGGGTTCCTGCACTGGGCGGTACCTCCCCTCCCACAAACACCATAATTTAAAAAAAAAAAAAAAAGAGGGAAAAGGCCAACGCAGAGTGGAAGCGAGAGAGAGAGGAGAGAGAGATTAAAGGAAAAAAAAAAAAACTTACTCGCCGGTTCTCTGATACGCCGTAGCTCGTTCCTCAGCCACTTCTCCACCCTCTTCAGGACAACAGCCACGCCTCTCCGGGCAGATCAGAGGTAGTCCTCAGCCCCTGGCAGACGGAACGCCCCGCCGCGTTCCCGGGGTGTCGAAAGGGCCTCCCCCCGCCCCTGGCAGCGGTTCTCCTGCTCCAGGCGGTCGGCGGCGAGCCCCTCCCCACACGCGGTCGGCAGTCTCCAACCCCGCCGTGTTCCAGCGGCTAGTAGGGGACTCTCCCGCCCCTGGCAGCGGCCCCAACCGCTCCAGGCGGTCAGCCAGGAGCCCCTCCTCCCCTCGCGGTCGGCGGCCGTTCCTCCGCATCCAGGTGGCTGGGCTCCTCCGTCCCCCGGCAGATGGCCGCGGCTGCTCCATTGAGAAGTGGCGAGAACTCCGCTACGGCGTATCCCTCTTCCTTCCCAGGTTTTCGGCACCAATGTAAAGAAGTTCAAGGTTACGGGCAAGGAAGAGGCGAGAAACCGGCTTAACATATAAATGATAGTTTTAATGGTAAACTCAAAAGACAAACACATAAGATAACGGACGTCCGTAATTGAGCTCTCTCTCTCGATCGCCGTCTGCGAGTGGCCTTTATCCCTCTTGACGGCTTAATTAGCCTAATACGGGACCGGGCGTGCGTAATCACGCGCCGGTCCCGCCCTCCACCGTGCCACAGACACCTTTGTGCAGACACAGGCAAAATTCATCTGGCTTCTAAGTCTGGAGCTCCACCCACAAGTAGACAGAATTGCTCCATTAGAGAGATTTCTCCAGTAAAAGTGCATTTGGTAGACAGAGTTACACCAGCAGAGGGAGCCTCTTTGCTCAGCCAATGTAAGTGAATGTGATTTTACTTGTAGACCGTATTAATCCAGTAGAGGGGGCATTTTTGCTCAGCCATTGTAAATCAATGGGACTTTTTACGTTTTTGATCGTCATTTACGTATATAAAAAGCTTAAGTCGCATCAGGTAAAAAAAGACATACCAGCAAACTTCAGAACAGTCCCCAGGTCTGTGGCAAGTTGGGTACTTATAGCATTAAAGCTCTTGGAGGTAAGGTTGTTGAAATTTTAGTTTCAGAAAAATACAAAAATAGTATTAATAATAATAATAATAATAAATGTATGTAACATAACAATATGTTGGCTTTCTCAAGCACACATAGTTATGTCATCTTGAAACATGTTAGGTTTGAAAAACCATCAGTCAAAATTACATTTGGTTTATTGACACTAATATATTGAGGCAATGATAGGTACATTTCCTGAAGAAAATGTGAGTGGTGCTTGCCGTGGCAAAACTTCTTACCACAATGTCCCACCTGCTGCAAAAAGTTGAAAAAGGCCAACCTCATTACAGTAGGATGTTATGGTGTAGAGATATTGGTGTTGTTCCATGGTTGCTAGGTTAACCCATCTGGTTGATAGGCAGTTACCTAGGTGACAGCCACCAATGCTAATTGCCATCCTGTGTAAAATAAGTCAACCAGGAAGTCTCGATGATTTTCTAGTACAGAGATATGTGATTTTTTTACTTGGTTCCTAGGGTAAACCCATCTGGTTGCTAGGCAGTTACCAAGGTGCCAGCCAACAATTCTCCTTGCCACCCTGAGTGAAATAAGTCAACCCGGAAGTCTCTACGATTTTCTGGTGCAGAGATATGTTATTTGTTACTTGGTTGCTAGGGTAACCCATCTGGTTGCTAGGCAGTTACCAAGGGGACACATATCACATATCTCTGCATAAGATAATCATAGAGATTTCCAGGTTTGCTTATTTCCCTCCGGATGGAACGTAGCCTTGATAAGTATCACCCTGGTTGAGAATAATTGGACAAATGGCTTGGAAAATGCCATGACTTTGAAAATATTTTTTTGGGGTGTGGCCTGTAGCGCCACCTATGGGAGAATGTGGGCCATTCTTGGTTTGGGGGTACCCGGTGACATGGAGTATCAATGTGGCAATTTAGAAAATTTTTGACCAGTGACTTTTTGAGATATTGGGGCTCAAGGAGAATAATAATAATAATAATAATAATAATAATACTGTCAATTACAATAGATTCCCTCCTATCGGAGGAATCAAATAATAAAACTGTCAATAACAATAGATTCCCTCCTAGCGGAGGAATCTATTAATAATAATAATAATAAAACTGTCAACAATAGATTCCCTCCTACCAGAGGAATCTAATAATAATAATAATAATACTGTCAATTACAATAGATTCCCTCCTATTGGAGGAATCTAATAATAATAATAATACTGTCAATTACAATAGATTCCCTCCTATCGGAGGAATCTAATAAAACTGTCAATAACAATAGATTCCCTCCTACCGGACGAATCTAGTAATAATAATAATAATAATAATAATAAAACTGTCAATAACAATAGATTCCCTCCTACCGGAGAAATCTAATGAGAGAACAATCTTTTTTTTTTTCTTTTTTTTTACTTTTTATTAATTTCCAGAACAGCTGAATAACGGTACATTTTGTCTCCCACTGTTGGTGAATTTAAAACAATGCAGTCTTTGGCATATTCAAATTCAACTATGTTAATATTCTCAAGAAATATGCTGGAAAGTTTAGACACACTTGACAAGTTTATGCCTAATTATTTTGCAGACAAAGGTAAATCATGCTTAAGTATCAATTTATTTACAAAACTAAATTAAAAACAAATAGTAATAGTAATATTTTAATGCAGTGCCTGATTAATCAAATTATTAAGGAAACCCATGTTCTCCCATGTCTAGTATTTAAGCTAGACATTATTCCTTGTTAGGTATTTGTGTTTGGTAACATTGTCAGTTTATGTGAAGTCAAGTTTTATGTCAAGTCAAGTTTTATGTCAATCAAGTTTATGTTTAGTCAAGTTTATATTCAAGTTCAAGTTTATAGTTAGAGTTTTTGGATTTCATGTTTGTTAATAAATTGCACTTGGGTTCTTCATTCCATCGTCATCGTCTTTGTCTTTGACAGCTGCCAGCTGCAACGTTACAGAAATACCTGACCGACAAATATGAACCCAGCAATCCAGCTCCTCCGCCTACATCAGGGGTATCATCCCCTTGAGGATTGTGACGACCTCTGCTGTTGGTTTCGGGAATCGCAGTTTGGTACTTGAGCCCACTAATTGCCTCAATTGGCAGTCAACTGGAAACATCTGTGACCGTGCCTTAGACGCTTCTTAAGAGATCACCAACTGAACCAAGGGATAGGGAACTTTGGTTTTGGACTTTGCTTGCATTGTATTTTGGTTACCTTTTGCGTTTGCATTTCAATCTCAACATTGCACTACACTTTTCTAGGTTTAAAATTGTTTAGGATCAATATAACTCAAAAGGGTGATTGAATTACAGTGAATAAGAACCTAATTTATTTGCAAATTATTCAGAATTAATATTTAACATTTTATGAACTATTCGTCCACCGATAAATTGAGATTAGAGTTTTTTATTAATTCTGGATATAATATTATCCTGTGGCCTACGGAAATAATATCATAAAATTATGATCACTGATTATGAGCAAGGTAATGAAATCTACAGTTTAAGGCAGTAACTTGTAAGCACACAGCACAAGACACTTGTATGTAAAATCAACCAAGACTTTATTAAACTACTCTAATACACACAAACTAATCTAATGAAAACACACAAACATTCATTCAAACAGTGACAGGAAAGGTAATGTTATTAACGGAGTATGAATGGAGTCCCAAATGTCTAGCGTTAGACACTATTTCTTGACCGCAACCTGAGAGAATCAATACTAGTATTTCAACCTTCGTTCGTTTGCTTAATAGGACTTGCACCAGTTCAGCAAGAATTAGGAGACTGTGTACTTGCGTTTGGATGCTCCTGCGAGCGTGTGCGTTCCCTTCGGTGACGAAGTTGCTGGAGGGAACCTCTTCGGCACTGATTGGCGGGCAGTCGGTCGATGATGCGTTCTGAGGGACAGCACTCGATGGTGAATGGTTGGTTGGCTTTGCCGGGTGGCGCTTTGTGTGCCGGTTTCCTGGATTGCGGGTTGCTATGCAATGGAGTTTCCTCTGAGTCTGGAGAAGCTGCTGGAGCGACTCTGAGAGTGGGTTCTTTGACGAAGTTCAACGAAGGGCTCTTATGGAAGAGTTGATGAGTTCTGAGTGAGCTCTTGGTGGTGTGAAGAGCATGTAAGCGTAGGCTACTGGACGATGAAAAGGTCCGCACAAAAATCAAAGCAAGAGCAAAGGTCACTGCAAAAGCAAGGCAGAAAGCAACGCAGAGCTGCTTGTCATTGGGTTATAAGCGTGTCCATCCGACCTGTCCTTCCGAGTGTGTCAGCCAATCAGATATTGTCTTGGGCGGGACCTACGCCCCGTTCTCCGGTTCTTGCATGTCATTAGCATAATGTTCACATGATTGTGCGTGCTCAAATATCTAAGAGTTTAGATAAACACTTTAATAAGCAAACTTTCATAGTTTAAATATGGTGCATCCTACGTAATTCTACTTCATATCAAAATTCTAGAAATCGTTTACCGATCAAGTAGTTACCAAATAACATATATTTCCCACAGTTGAGGTAGGAGTTAATAAGGATTTAGCTATGATAAATGTTTAAGACACAGAATAAGCGTAGGTGATATAAAGCATACATAAACCAGAGGATATACACATATGAGGCAACTTCTGGTGATTAGCTCTTATAACTGAGATAGAAAAACCTAAGAGTAGGCTGTAATAACTGTTAAACACACAAGAAGAACTTCACAGATTATATAAAACATACATGATACATAAGATATATGTGAGGTAAATACTGGCGATCAATTCAGCTTATTGGAAGCAATTTTGAGACCGTTGTTGGTTAGAAACCATGAGTGGGTTTATTTTAGTCTATTGGTTTTGGAGACAAAAGGAATTTACAGCTAAATTCTCTGGAATTTACAGCTGCAGAAAGGAGGTGTCCCTGGTTTAAGGTTTGTGGTGATTCTGGGCCATGGGAATGCCTTAGCACCCTTCGTTTCCTGATAAGGGTATGGATTTATGCATTGGGGTCACCACAGGGTTTCTTGGCCATTTGCTCTTAAGTTTGGGGAACAAAGAGAAATCTTTTCATGATGTCCTGGCATTGCTGGTGTGAGATTAGACAGGCACAGAAAGGGAAAGGGGGGGTGACATCTCCTTTAGCCATCTTGGCACCATGAATGCGTTTTATGACTCACTAATGGTGCAATGGGGAATCGTTCCGAACTGTGGAATGCGGTGTTGTGTTCATTGAATGGCCTGTTCATGGATAATCCTACACTTTCAACTATGCATCTTGCTTTACACACTGATCTTGCTGATGAATACAGAAACACTGTTATTTTCTTTAATTGATTTCATTTTATTATTGTTGCTTTATTTTGTAATTAAATAAACATTACTTTTGAGCTTATAATTTGTTTTACGTGTGTCCCTTGTTTTTGTTGCTTCCCTTGAGCCAAGGGTCGTAACAAATTGGGGGCTCGTCCTTGCTTAGGATATTTAATTGCGCTAAATTTTTGGATCTTTATAGTTCGATAATTGATTATTTTTGGACACACGAAAATGTATTTGTGCCGAAGTTAATTTGTTCACCATGTTCAACATGCTGTGAAATCACCAGTTGGTAAGTACATGTGCAATATTGTTTTTTGAACGTGAGTTTTCTCTGATAGGTATAGCGGCATGTTTCTTTTGAGACGTGTCGGATTTGTTATTTTTGTGTAGTGTTGCGGTGAAAGTGGGTAGTAGTAATTATCTCGGGAGCACATCCGTGGTGTTGAAGGTGTCGCTGGTTTAACCAGTTGCGTTTTTCACCCAGCGGGCTACAGTGCATAAATACCCCCTGCCGGTAATCGCATGAAGACTAGGGTTGAGTTAGGTAGCGATACTGGGAAGGTAGGAAGAGGGAAAACTCTCGTTATTTGATTGCACTGTGTTAATTAAATTGTTCTGGTGATTTTTAGCATGGCTGATATTGATGAGTTTGTTAGTTCACCTTCTCATGAATTTTTGGATCGGTGTACTAAAGAGCAACTATTAAGTATTGCTGAACGTTATGAAATTGTGATTAAAGATAAAAGGCTCAAAGAAAATGTTAAAGTAGCTTTAAAAATTGAGTTGATTGAAAAAGGTTTTTTAGACACCGAGATGGAGGAATATGTACTAGTTGCATCTGAATTAAAAAGTAATTTGTCTTTTGAACAGCAAAAAGAGCTGCTACTTTTACAGATGGATCACGAGAAGTTGAAACTGCATTCTGAACAAGGTAAAATGGAATTAGAAAAGGCAAAATTGGATTTGGAGTTTCTCAAGCTTAACCTGATGAAAGAAGGTAAGCTTTCTAGTTCTGGTCAGGAACAGAGTATGTTTTTTTCAATCAATTCGAATCTAAAACTTATTCCCAAATTCAACGAGGAAGATCCTGATACTTTCTTTACTCTATTTGAACGCATGGCAGAATTAAGGAACTGGACCGATGATAATCGTGTTGCACTGCTACAGTGTGTGTTAACTGGGAAAGCACAAGTAGCGTTTTCGTCGTTGTCGGTTGATGATTGTAAAGATTATGATAAAGTTAAATCTCTGATTTTAAAAGCCTATGAATGTGTACACGAAGCATACAGACAGCACTTTCGATTGCAGAAAAAAAGGCGAATCGCAAACAAATTTAGAATTTGTGCGTGATTTGAGAAAACACTTTAATCATTGGTGTACAGCATTAGACATTAAAACATTGGAGGATTTAATTCATTTGATGGTGTTGGAACAATTTATAAATTCAGTCCCGAGCCGTATAGCTATGTATATCAGTGAGCATAATGTTAAAACGCCAGAGGAAGCGGCTGTGTTGACTGATGATTTTGTACTGACACACAAAACCACTTTTGTTGATTGGCATTCTCATGATGTTCAGAATGTAAAGTCTTCGTATAACCGTGTTTTCACAGGAAAATTGGACCCGAGCAAGATTTGCAATTACTGTCATGAGAAAGGACATTGGAAAGCAGATAGTCCTGTCCTTAAAAATAAATCCAAACATAATGCACAAAGTTCACATGCTAAGCCTTCTGCTCTTGTGGCATCAGTTCTGTCTTCAGGGAGTGAAATTGTTGAAATTCAAAAATTTGATGTTGATTTCTCTTCTTACTCGCCTTTTATTACAGAAGGGCGTGTATCCCTGGTTGGAGGGGAGGAAATCCCTGTTAAAATCTTGCGGGATACTGGCGCAATGGATTCATTTATTTTGGAATCAGTATTGCCTTTTTCCTCACAGTCTCATACTGGAGAAAGTGTGTTAATTCATGGAATAGGACTGAATACTCTGTCTGTGCCTCTTCATAAGGTAAAGCTTCAGTTCGATTTGATTCAAGGTGAGGTTGTAGTGGGAGTACGACCAGCTTTGCCAGTTGAGGGGGTCCATATTATTTTGGGAAATGGACTGGTCGGTGAACGTGTGTGGGCTGATACTTCAGTGTTTCCCATAGTGATCACTGATAATAAAATTGAAACTGAACGGAGTTCTTTGTGTCAGGATTCAGCGTGTGTCGTGACTCGTGCAATGAAATGTGCCAATAAGGATGACGTATATGATCAAAAAGAGATTAAAACTGAAGTATGCACTAAGTTGTTTATGCCTGATTTGTCTGCCTTGTCTTTTCCTGTTTCTGCAGTGGAATTAGGTAAAGAACAGCGAAGTGACTCCTCTTTGGATGAACTCTTCCAGAGTGCTGTTCTTCCGGTAGAAGAGTGTAACATTTCCCATGGATATTTCGTTCACAATGGAGTATTGTTGAGAAAATGGAGTCCTCACAAAAATTTTGTTGGGGATCCTGTTTTCCAAGTTGTTGTTCCTACTAAATTTTGACAAATGATGATCAAGATTGCGCACAATCAATTAGGTCACCAGGGGGTGTGTAAGACTTATGGTCGCCTGTTGCGATATTTTTTTTGGCCGCGTTTAAAATGAGACAACTCTGCTTATATTAAGAGATGCAAAACCTGCCAATTACCGACTAAACCGAACCAGGTGTTGAAACCTGCTCTGTTGAAACCAATTCAGGCTACTGGTGAACCTTTCGAGCATCTTATTGTCGATTGTGTAGGGCCACTTCCCCATTCGAAGTCTGGTAGCAGTTATTTATTCACTGTGATGTGTTTGAACACACGCTTTCCTGCGGCATATCCACTGCGTACCATTTCGTCTTGTTCTATTGTGAAAGCTTTAACCCAGTTTATATCTGTTTTTGGGATTCCAAAAATCATCCAAAGTGATCAAGGTTCAAATCTCACTTCGCATCTTTTCCAGCAGGTGTTAAAACAGCTGCACATTAAGCATAATCAATCTACGTTGTATCATGCACAAAGTCAGTGTGCATTGGAGAGATTCCACCAGTCGTTAATGTCACTTCTCCGTGCATACTGTGTGCAGCTGGATAGAGATTGGGAAGAGGGTTTACCATGGATGATGCTAGCTGCACGTGAATAGTGCAGGAAAGTACGGGTTTCAGCCCTAACGATTTGGTCTTTGGCCATAATGTTCGTGGACTGTTGTCTGTATTTCAGCAGGTTGGTAAAGCTGTAGAGCCTCCTAAAAACTTGGTGTCATATGTTTTGGGGTTTAAAAACCGACTCATCCAGGCTAGAGAACTAGCTAAATTAAATCTGGGAAAACATCAGAAAAATATGAAGCAATTGTATGATCGTACGGTTGAACGTCGAGTGTTTGTACCAGGCGATCAAGTTCTTGTTTTACGGCCTATGGTATCTTCTCCTTTTGAAGCCAAATTTGATGGCCCATTTGTGGTACAACGAAAATTATGACGTCTCAATGCCATCGCGGAAAAAGGTAGTTAAACGGTGCCATGTAAATCTATTAAAACCCTATTATGAAAAAGAAACTAAACTTGTAGAAAATGTGACCTCTTCACATCCAGCACTTTTGGTCATTTCTATCGGTGGGGGTAATGTGAGTTTGGTGGGTGAGGAAGAGGAGACCATTTCACCCGATGATTGTGTTTTTCGTGGCCGTTTGAATAATTCCGAGTCATTGCACAACTTGGAGTTTACTCTCCATCATTTATCTCCTGAAAGATGCCAGGAGTTATGTGACGTATTGCGTAGTTTTCACGAATTATTTGATGATGTGCCATCGTGTACAGATTGGGTTGAACATGATATTGATGTTGGGGACGCAAAGCCTATTAAACAGCGTTTTTATCGTGTTGCACCTGAGAAACGGAAATTGATGGAGAGGGAATTTAAGTATATGCAGGATCATGATATTGCAGTAACTTCTTTCTCTGATTGGGCTTCCCCGTGTATTTTAGTTGGAAAGTCAGACGGTACTGTAAGATGTAAACGTAGCATGAATCGGTTGAGTGAACGCTGGCGCAACAAGCTGCCGCTGCTCGCTGTTAGCTCACTTGTTTTCACTGGATGTGGACGCTGCTTAAATCTCCCTCTACAATGTGGGCCGGTAGAACATACACTTTGTTTGTCTGTGCCTGGCTCTTTTTGCTGCCTGTTCACCTGCTAGTGACGGGTTTGCTTCAATATTCGGTCATTGACCTGTTCCGGCTGCGCTATCACCTGTCTGGACCTGCGCCGGAGGCTTTCCACCTTTATCCGGACATCGCCTTTCAGCCTCGTCCGAGATACATCCACCGAGGGTCCCGCCGGAATTTCCATCACAACAGTTCAACAGTAATAAAGTCCATCTGGTCCACTTCACGTCGCCCTCCACGCTCCACCAACCGGGCTGTCGACCACAGTGTGTTAGCCCACCTAGCTCGGTCGGCTAGCACCACCACCAGCTGTGACAACACTGTACTTAACTTCGCTTTGCTCAACATCCGTTCACTGACAGACAAGGGACATTTCATCCAGGACCTCATCAATGATCGTAAGCTAGACTTTCTCTGTTTAACCGAGACATGGCAACAGCCCAATGAATTTTCTCAGCTGAATGAATCCACTCCTAGTGGGTTTGTTTACATCTGTCAACCTCGTGGCTCCGGCCGGGGAGGAGGTCTCGCGATAATTTATCGCGAGAAGTGGAAAGTTTCAACGATATCTGTGCCTGTCTCTAGCTCGTTTGAATCGACTGTCTGCAAGCTGTCTGGTCCCACCCCAACCATCATTGCTACTGTCTATCGCCCCCCAAAATTGAATAGTGAATTTTTAAATGATTTTGCTGCTTTTCTTACTCACTTATTCTCTCTCTCATCAAACATAATACTGCTGGGTGATTTTAATATCCACATGGACAATATTAATCTCCTTCTTACTAAAGACTTCACCTCCTGCCTAGAGAGTTTTGGATGCCAGCAATATATCACTTTTCCCACACACTCCAAAGGACATATTCTGGACTTAATTTGCTGTTCTGGTATCACTTCCTCTGACATTACAGCTGCTGAACTCCCTATAACTGACCATTTTCTCCTCTCATTTACTGTGAAACTCACTCTTTCCATCTCTAAAATACCACGCCTTATTTCATTTCGGAATATTAAAAATATCGATCCTGTCACTCTCACTTCAAGTATCCACTCTTTCTGTCTGCCTGACACTCACAATCTATTTACCCCCGATGACCTGGTCTCTCACTACAACACTGGACTCCATAATATTCTTAACTCCCTTGCTCCGTTAAAAAATAGATCTGTTTCTTTTTCTATTTCCGCCCCTTGGTTCACCCCCGATCTTCGTTTCATGAAAGCCAAAGGGCGGCAACTTGAACGTCTTTATAGAAAACTGGTCTCACTATTCACAAAGAAATGTACAATAACCACATCTTACTTTACAAGGACTCCGTTGCTAGCACCAAAACCCACTACTACTCCAGTATGATTATTGCCAATAAAGGAAACTCCAAGTCACTTTTTTCCTTACTTAACAATATTACTCAACCCCAGGACTTTCTCCCCCCTCATTTGTATACAACCTCCTTTTGCAACTCCATTATGTCATTTTTCACTGAAAAAAATCAAGAACATCCACCAGCACCTGGGATCTATCCCTCATCTTAGCATTTCAGCCGACTTTCACCCATCCACCCATTCATTCTCTTCCTTTCAGCTCCCCGCTATTTCAGAAATCAAAGAACTCATTAGGAAATCCAAGGCTTCCACTTGTCAACTTGACCCCCTTCCTACACAACTTCACTACCTCCCTGGCTCCCCTCATTTCTGCTATCATCCACTCCTCTCTTTCCACTGGAACTGTACCTACATCATTCAAAACTGCTGCCATTACCCCAATTTTAAAAAAATTTGGTGCCGATCCTTCAAACTTTAATAACTTTCGCCCTATATCCAACTTACCATTCATCTCCAAAATCCTTGAAAAAACAGTTGCCTCTCAATTTACATTTACATTTAACCCACAATAACCTGTATGAACAGTTCCAGTCTGGTTTCTGTCCACTTCATAGCACTGAAACAGCACTTATCAAAATCACCAATGACCTTCTCATGGCAGCTGATTCTGGACTCCTTACCATCCTCATCCTCCTCGACTTAAGTGCAGCCTTTGATACCATCTCTCACACTGTCCTTCTCAACAGATTATCTTCCATTGGCATCACCCACACTCCGTTAGACTGGTTCACATCTTATCTCTCTGGCCGCACTCAGTTTGTTCAACTTAAGTCTTTCAAATCCAGTCCCTCTACTGTCACTTCTGGTGTGCCCCAGGGCCCTGTCCTGGGGCCCCTACTTTTCATCATTTATCTCCTTCCCCTGGGCAATATATTCCGCAAATTTAACATTCAATTCCACTGTTATGCTGATGTCACCCAGCTCTACCTCTCGACCAAACCTTCGTTCACTTCCCCGCCCACCTCCCTCACTGACTGTATTACAGAAATAAAAACCTGGTTTTCCCAAAATTTTCTCAAATTAAACAGTGATAAAACTGAGGTTCTCCTCATTGGCACTAAATCTAATTTATCCAAAACCGACAGTTTTTCACTCACTATTGATAACTCCTCCGTTTCACCCTCCCCCCAGGTTAGGAGTTTGGGTGTCATCCTTGATACCACATTATCTTTTCAGTCCCACATCAATAACATTACCCGGTCTGCCTACTTCCATCTATGAAACATTAATCGCCTCCGCCCCTCCCTTACACCACACACTGCCGCCGTTCTTGTCCATAGTCTTGTCACTTCCCGTTTGGACTACTGCAACTCTCTCCTTTTCTGCCTCCCTCACAAATCCCTTCATAAGCTTCAACTGGTCCAGAATTCAGCTGCCCGCATCATAACTCGAACCCCCTCTATTCACCACATCACTCCTGTTCTTCAACAGCTTCACTGGCTCCCGGTCCAGTTCCGTATTCAATTCAAAATCCTTCTGTTAACATTCAAGGCCATCCACAAACTTGCCCCCATATCTGTCTGATCTTCTTCATGGTCCAACATCCACCCGCTCCCTTAGATCCTCTTCCTTCATACACCTGTCTGTCCCCCCCACCCGTCTCACCACTATGGGGAGCAGAGCATTTAGCCGCTCTGCTCCCCGTCTCTGGAACTCATTACCACCCCAACTTAGAAACATCGATTCATTTTCTCACTTCAAATCTCAACTCAAAACACATCTGTTCAAAAATGCCTATCTCACATAATACCAATTGCATATGATAATGTTGTTGTTTATTTAATTTTGGTGCTTTTAAATGTCTTATGTATCCCTGTACGGTGTCCTTGAGTGCCGAGAAAGGCGCCTTTAAATAAAATATATTATTATTATTAAGATTTTGTACGGATTTCCGTAAAGTTAACGCCTTAACAAAACCAGGCTGTTTTCCTTTGCCTCGCGTCGAGGACTGTGTGGATCAGGTTGGTTCAGCCAAGTTCGTCAGCAAGTTTGACTTGCTGAAGGGCTATTGGCAGGTGCCTTTAACCAAGAAAGCCCAAGAAATTTCATCTTTTGTCACCCCGTCAGGGTTACATTCTTACCGTGTTATGAGTTTTGGCCTGCGAAATGCTCCGTTGACCTTTCAACGCCTCATGAACCGAGTAATTTGTGGTCTTGAGGGTTGTGCTGTCTATTTGGACGATTTAGTAGTTTTTAGTGACAGTTGGGAGTCTCATTTAAAACGCTTGCGTTCGGTGTTGAGACGTTTGTCTGATGCTCGACTTACAGTAAACTTAGCCAAATGCGAGTTCACCAAGGCGACCGTGACATATCTCGGGAAGGTGGTGGGAAACGGCGAAGTGATACAGGCTAAAGTGCAAGCCATCCAGAATTTTCCTTCCCCAACGACAAAGAAAGAGCTTATGAGTTTTTTAGGGTTGGCCGGGTATTATCGATCTTTTTGTCGCAATTTCTCTACTGTGGTGGCACCGCTTACAGACTTGTTAAAGGGTAAGACAAAGACAAAGTGTGTGACGACCTCTGCTGTTGGTTTCGGGAATCGCAGTTTGGTACTTGAGCCCACTAATTGCCTCAATTGGCAGTCAACTGGAAACACCTGTGACCGTGCCTTGACGCTTCTTAAGAGATCACCAACTGAGCCAAGGGATAGGGAACTTTGGTTTTGGACTTTGCTTGCATTGTATTTTGGTTACCTTTTGTGTGTGCATTTCAATCTCAACATTGCACTACACTTTCATCCATGCATCTTGCTTTACACACTGATCTTGCTGATGAATACAGAAACACTGTTATTTTCTTTAATTGATTTCATTTTATTATTGTTGCTTTATTTTGTAGTTAAATAAACATTACTTTTGAGCTTATAATTTGGTTTACGTGTGTCCCTTGTTTTTGTTGCTTCCCTTGAGGCAAGGGTTGTAACAAATTGGGGGCTCGTCTGGGATTTCTATCCAATGTGGAGGATTTTTGCACTCTGGCATGCCAGGTGAATTTTAATGAGGTTGCCCTCAAAGACATTTTCCGTTTTGGATTAAATAAGCCAATCTTTTCACTGATGCCAGGCGGTCAGAGTATCCACATTCTGGCTCAATATATCGATGTACACGTTCACTGTGGGGGAGGCGGATGCTGAGTCAGAGTTCCACGTCATTGCCATGGCTGAGCCAGAGTTCCACGCCTCAGCCTGCTCCATGTCACGACATAGCCACGCCTGAGCCTGCTCCATGCCACGTCACAGTCATGCCTAAGTCTGCTCCATGCCTTGTCATAGCCATATCTGAGCTATTAGACCTGGAGATGGTTCCTGTCCTTGTACTAAGGGTGGCTTAGTTCTCCTGAGCAGGCAAAGGGAACTTTTTCTGCAGGTGTTTGTTAAACAAGCTGTAATATCATGTAATGTGGAAACAAACTCATTTATTGATATTGTTTATTAAAGTGAATGTTTATCACTGACTTTGTATATCTCCCTGAGTGTTGACATGTTTGTGAGGCATCATGCACCTGCATCTCAGTGAAATCAGAGTTGAGAATTTCTGCACAAGCCTACAAGTTGTAATTCTGACTTCAAGATGCATTCCATTGCACTTTTCCTAGTAGGAATTTGTCAAATCAAAACTTTTCAAAACTTGATGCGACACTTAATGCTCCAGCAGCCTAATTTACAATTAGAAAACTCCTGATGTTGCTATAGTAATGCAAAAAATCACTTACCACCAAATTACTTGAAGTGAAAATCTGTCCTCCTTTCCTGTTTAATAAATTAAACATTCACACAGTCATGCAGAACATCTCATGTTTAAATCAATAAGGATCTCTTTCTCAAATGTGATAGCGGCAGTGATGACAATCTTGCACTCCTCGCTTTCAAATTACGTCACTTAAAGCGTGACTGTTTCACTCAAGGCCAATTAGAAGGCCTCAACTGTGACATATCCTAAAGATCACACCCACCAAGAACAAATCAATCAATCTGATTGGCTGACAATCTGACTTTAGTTGCTCATTCATTTGCACTTGTTGAGGGATTCTGAAGAAATACTGAAAGCCTGACAGGGTGGAGCTCAGACTTACGTGCCGCTTTGGGCAAGCGATTTGTGAAACAGTTGTCACCCTTCGCTTGTAAGCATCAATTAATAAATTCTGACTGGATAAACTTTTTGTTTTTCTCTATTTGTTTGTAGATTCATTAAGATGAATCTTAATGGAAAGCAATTAAAAATACATGGTCAAAAAGGTGATTGGGAATGAAAATATTTATTTATTTGTCATGTTAGGCCAGTAGAGAAGGCATTGCTGGCCATGAAAATTCACCACTGGTGTTGCTATCATTTAAAATTATTTTTAGGCCATATTTTCTTTTCAAACGATTTCTCAAATGGCCTCGCAGGCCAGGTAAAATGGTCTCAAAGTCCTCATATGGCCCTAGGCCCTGAAGTTCCCCACCCCTGTTATAAATAAAGCTATCAAACTCATGATAAACAACTACATTACCCACAATGCCGAAGAGTATTACCATGGAAACCGGAGACTAAGCACTGATTTCTCTGAATGGAGGATATTTTTCAAATTATTATGAATGGACCCAATATGGTAGAAACGATAAAGTTGCAAACTAAGTATTAAACTTAAACATTTAAGGAAATGTGAGCAGAGTTCTCCCATGCAAATCGTATTTGACACTTTTCCCATTATTGTGTATGTTGCTAAAGTTTACAATTTTTAATACATTTCTTTTGCACAGTGCAGAAAAATGTTCTCAGAACTACAATGAAATTGAATTGAATTAAAATGAAATTGATTCGACAGTGATTTGATATTTTAATGAATATGTTACCTTTTGATACGTATTGCTAATAAATGTCCTGCAAATGTTTGTAACGTGGGAATTGCTTTACAATAAGGTCTGTCGATACCTAAAATTAATGCTTTTTTATTGTTAAATAATGTTAGTAAAGAGTCTATAAAATTTTTTAATACATTAGGTAATGAAGCAATATGTTACACTTTACAATAAGGTTATAATACTTTATTATCATTATTTATCATTAATTATGAGTTAACAAACATTAGTTGCATCTAACTATATATCTATCTATCCATCCATCCATCTATATATATATATATAATGCATGTTTACATTAAACAAGACACATAAATACTGTAAAGACATGCTATTTTTACACGTTAGTTAACATTAACTAATGCATTGAATAATGTTAACTTTAACACCTTTAAACGTTAAAACATTTATTATTATATTATTATATACTTTCATACAATTTAACATTAATAAACACTGTAAAAAAGGCTTTATTCCTTGTTAGTTCACATGCACTATATATCCATAAATAAACATAATCCAAGATTAATAAATGCTGTAAATAATTGTTGTTCATTGTTAGTTCATGTTAACTAAAGCATTATCTAATGTTAACAAATGCAGCCTTATTGTAAAGTGTTTGACACTTTAATCACAAAATTAATGTTCAATCTCTTCATCTTCATCTCACTTTCTCAAGACAGGAACTTTTTGCCGTACTGTTCAATTCCAAACTGAACATCTAAAGTTTTGTTAAATTTAGACTGCTTTTCCTTCTTTCCAGATCAGAATTGATGTCGAGGACTCAGTCCACTTAAAGACAGCACCATTGAAACCAGAGCCCTCTGGTGTATTTGGTGTGGCCCTAAAGAGACTGAGTGAAAGGGGACAGATGCGACAGGGTGTTCCTGTGGTGCTGAAACGTATGGTGGAGTTTTTGGATGACCACGGTGAGAGGTGTATGATTGTTTTGAAAAAGTTCTTCGTAGAATAGTGTAAAATGTATGTTGTGATTTTTTGTTAAATTTGGATTCGTATTAGTTTAGGCCTCCATCAGATTGGATTATTCAGCGTATGTGGATCAGAAACACGCTGCCAAACTTTGAGGGAAAGTCTGGATCGTGATGAAGTTCAGGATTTTGACAGCAAGGATGTGCATACTGTGGCCTCGCTGTTGAAACAGATCCTGAAGGAATTACCAAAGGGTCTGATACCACACGGTCATGAGAGAAGCCTCTTAAAAGTTTATACAAGTATGTGCACAGACATTTCAGTCACTCAAAAACATTCTCTCTCAATCTGACCACATACAGCTCTTACTCTCTAAATTTGTACCTTGATCAAATCAGGTTCTCTTTGAGCAATTACAAATAGTTGCAATAGAAAAGTTTGTCAAATCTAAATACAAATGTTCTTCTTCTTATTATTTTTTTATCCTGCAGAAAACGAAGGGGCAGGTTTGAACCTCGAGGCTGCAAAGAAAGTCCTGGACAGTCTTCCACCATACAATTCAAACTTACTCTCCCTCCTAATGCACTTCCTGTCTCGGGTGGCTGCCCATGGTGAAGTGAACCTCATGACCATAAAGAAGTTGGCAGCAGTGTTTGGACCATGCATCTTTCGGTCTGTTTGTGTGTTTTACTAATAAAGTGTGTTATGCTAATAATTTGACCTCAGCCATTCATAACTTTCAGCTGTCTGTTATCACAAAATTACCAAACATGCTTATTACCTGTGTGTGCAGTGTTCCCGAAGGCCCCATCATGCAGCTGGAACAGGAGTTGTGTAATTGTTTTACACAACAACTACTAGACAATGTGATGTTTCTGATCCCAAACACGTACCCTCACAAATCAACCAGTGTAACGCTCTCCAGAAGTAGCTCAATTCTACCATCATCATCTTTCTGCCAAGTCAAAGGTGAGTTTATCTTGTATTCTTAGTTTATATTTCAAATAAATAAGACTGTGTGTATCTATGTTTATGACACTTGCATTTCCCTGTCTCTTAGATGAGGGCTCACAGTCTGGAATACAGCAATAAAGGGACAGGAACCATAGGGCTAAATTCATCATCAATCAGGTAAGGAATCAGGCAGCTGAAGTATCCAGTTGTCAAATTAGAATTTTATTATCAGATTTCATTGAGTTTGATGTCACTATGTGGAATAATTTGCTTTTCCTCATTTCACAGTGAGCCACAGAACAGGAAGTGGTACAAGAACATCATTCGCAACTGCAGGAAGTCTCTTTCTTTCTCTCTGTAAAGACCTTTTAGATTTTGTTACTGACATATTTGATGTGAATTGAATTGGATTTGCACTAATCTGCAAGTCTTTGAATCTCACATTTATGTCTCTGCTTTCAGGAGGGCCTGTTGAAGACATCTAGCCAGTTTGGTGGCGCACCACAAAAAAAAAAAAAAAAAATAACAGCATAGAAAAAAAGACTTCTGGTGCATAAAAAATAAATACATTTAGGAGCATAAAAATTTCAGAAAGAGTTTCCATTTCTGAGAGCAAAACACTTGCATTTTATGGACCTACAGAGCTGAAATATTCTTCTAAAAATTTTAATTTGTGTTCTGCAGAAGAAAGAACATCATACACATCTGGCATGGCATGAGGGTCAGTAAATCTGAGACAATTTTAATTTTTGGGTGAAATATCCCATTAAGTTAAAGAGTTTAGTTAAAAACTCACCGCTAAAATGATATCCTTATCCACTGTGAATATTCAGTGTAGCTCTTTACAAAGCACCACCCACTCAGAGGACAAAACCAAACCAAGCAACATCCCAAAATCAACAATTCAGTCAAAATTAAACAAATTTGAACTCGAGGCCAAGGGCATTTTCCAAACTGCATTTTTGTGCCCTTGAATGGCCTTCAGGAAGGGGATGACACTTGAAGGCTCATTCCAAACAAAAGTAACAAAGTAAAACAAAGGGCCATTTCACAAGATTTTAGTGAAGGGTACATTCAAACTGTCAAGCCATGCTTCCATCAGAGTACCCACATCAAGGACTCTATCCTTTGTAGTGAATAGGGCATAGGGAAACCAACTTTCAATTCAACTCAGCACAAGGAAATTCTTCGCCACTGGAAGTCCATTGCATGGACTTATTATTTTATTTAGTTTTATTTAGTCTGTGTAGTCTCATGTGGTTCTGTGTTTGTCCTATGTTGTTTTATGTAGCACCATGGTCCTGGAGGAATGTTGTCTAGTTTCACTGTGTACTGTACTAACTGTATATGGTTGGAACGACAATAAAAACCACTTGACTTGACTTGGATTCAAATTGAGATGTTGACTAATTTTCCCATGCAAATATCATGGTGATACCGTGCAAAGGTATGTGTGACTGCGCCTTAACAGAAAATGATGCTTTAATGTCTGTAATAAGTCCCTTTTGAGCAGTGTAAATGAAAAACATGACTGAAAATCATGCTTTAAAACGTATATCTCTTTAGGCCCCCTAGTGAGCAAGCAAAAAGCGACTGTGTATTTGTATTTATTTTTTCACATTAATTTTTCGCATGTCTGGTATAAATACACTCACCTAAAGGATTATTAGGAACACCTGTTCAATTTCTCATTAATGCAATTATCTAATCAACCAATCACATGGCAGTTGCTTCAATGCATTTAGGGGTGTGGTCCTGGTCAAGACAATCTCCTGAACTCCAAACTGAATATCAGAATGGGAAAGAAAGGTGATTTAAGCAATTTTGAGCGTGGCATGGTTGTTGGTGCCAGACAGGCCGGTCTGAGTATTTCACAATCTGCTCAGTTACTGGGATTTTCATGCACAACCATTTCTAGGGTTTACAAAGAATGGTGTGAAAAGGGAAAAACATCCAGTATGCGGCAGTCCTGTGGGCAAAAATGCCTTGTTGATGCTAGAAGTCAGAGGAGAATGGGCCGACTGATTCAAGCTGATAGAAGAGCAACTTTGACTGAAATAACCACTCGTTACAACCGAGGTATGCAGCAAAGCATTTGTGAAGCCACAACACGCACAACCTTGAGGCGGATGGGCTACAACAGCAGAAGTCCCCACCGGGTACCACTCATCTCCACTACAAATAGGAAAAAGAGGCTACAATTTGCAAGAGCTCACCAAAATTGGACAGTTGAAGACTGGAAAAATGTTGCCTGGTCTGATGAGTCTCGATTTCTGTTGAGACATTCAGATGGTAGAGTCAGAATTTGGCGTAAACAGAATGAGAACATGGATTCATCATGCCTTGTTACCACTGTGCAGGCTGGTGGTGGTGGAGTAATGGTGTGGGGGATGTTTTCTTGGCACACTTTAGGCCCCTTAGTGCCAATTGGGCATCGTTTAAATGCCACGGCCTACCTGAGCATTGTTTCTGACCATGTCCATCCCTTTATGGCCACCATGTACCCATCCTCTGATGGCTACTTCCAGCAGGATAATGCACCATGTCACAAAGCTCGAATCATTTCAAATTGGTTTCTTGAACATGACAATGAGTTCACTGTACTAAAATGGCCCCCACAGTCACCAGATCTCAACCCAATAGAGCATCTTTGGGATGTGGTGGAACGGGAGCTTCGTGCCCTGGATGTGCATCCCACAAATCTCCATCAACTGCAAGATGCTATCCTATCAATATGGGCCAACATTTCTAAAGAATGCTTTCAGCACCTTGTTGAATCAATGCCAAGTAGAATTAAGGCAATTCTGAAGGTGAAAGGGGGTCAAACACAGTATTAGTATGGTGTTCCTAATAATCCTTTAGGTGAGTGTATGTGGTCTTGTTTCATGAATACAGCAGATCCTTTTTTCATTATTGAGAGAGTGAATTGTTACAATGTTCCCCATAGGCGGGATAGGCTACATTGTAACAGGTGAAGGACACCTTGTAACATGACCGCTCTAACAATTGTATTTGATCTAATTAAAATACATAGAAGACAGGGGCGGATCTAGTAAATTGTTTATGGGTGGCATAAGGACCATGAGGTGTGGCAACACAAAAGTGCCCATAGTCCTTAGTTATGCATAGTTCTTCTGGATTAAGATACAAAGCTCCATTGCAAAAAGTTATATTTCATTTATTTAAGTCAAAATCAAATTACAAAGCACCCTGTTACTGTTTTTTTTTTAATACATTTTTCACATTCTTGCATTACAATAAAAATTAATTACAAAATATAAATCTCCAGAGCACCAGGACATTTTCACAGATTCTAAACGTTCCTTAGCTTGACCGGTGCTAGTTGTCACACTGTTTACTCCAGTAAATATTTCTCAGATAAGGTGGTAGGTTATATGTTTGTATAGCTACAAAACAATTCAACATTTTTATTGTCATTGCCAACGAAAAAAGCTAAAGTCTTTGACCTTTTATCCACAAAGAGTTAGTTGTTGCAATTAAACCTGCCATTAAACCAGTGGCAGAGGTTTCGTGAGAACATTCATGGGCTCATCCCTGATAGAATTCACAAAAATATATTGTAATTGTAAAAATATTGTGACGAGTAGGAGGGTGTGGCTGGGCCATGAGGATGCATGGCACTGAATTGCCTAATCAGCGGGAGGGTGATAAAGGAAGAGACGGGGACACCAAAGAGGGAAAGAGAGAGACACACACTGTTTGTGTGTGCGTGCTCTGTACGTGTGTGTGTTTTATGTTACTGTGTTTTCAGTTGAGCGTTTGTGTTAATTAAAGTGTTGTTGATTGTTAATTTGGTTCCTATATCATCCTTTCTGGAACTGTTACACTGGTAACATGCAATCTGGGAGGACTCGCCGCTGCCATCCGCCTGGAGAAGAAGGTGACATTGTGTCCCACAGGGGAAGGAGGTGCCATTGCCATCCACCAGGGGATATAGGAATTGCTGCTGTCCACCAGGAAGTGGAGGAGCCATTGCCGTACCCCAGGGGATGGAGGACCCGCTGCCGTCCTCTGGGAGGCAGAGGAACCACTACCGTCCACCAGGGGATGGAGAAGCGGCTGAGGACCAGGTGGGCGGTGTGCCTGTGGGAGCCAAAGAAGAGCATTTTCTTTTCTCTCTCTCTCTCACTCTCCTGCTCCCTCTTTCTCTCTCCCCCTCCCTCCCCTCATCTCTCTCAGATTCTTAGGAGGCGGGGAGGACCATTGGGTGTTGAAACAGCCGGAAGGGCAGCGTCTCCCCTCCAGAGAGGGCGTGGCCAGGCCGTGAGGATGCACGCCTGGCACTGAGCTGCCTAATCAGCAGGAGGGAGATAAGGTTAGAGCCAAAGAGGGAGAGACAAATGTGGCTCTGTGTGTCTGTGTGTTTTATGTTGCTATGTTTACAGTTTTATGTTTTGTTCTAATTAAAGTCTCGATGAATGTGGATTCGGCTCCCACATCCTTTCCCAAACTGTTACAAATATAGTGAGCATTTTGAACTACGTTTGAAACTAGCATACAAAACCACTTCTGGAGAAAACAAACTAGACTTTCGTTGAACTACACTTTCAACCCAAAATCTTACACAAATATAGCCCTTGTGATAACTAGCCCCAGTCCTCCTATATCAAAATCTTGCTTCAATAATTTTATGCTTTATTAAAAATTAAATAAATATATTTCACACACAGAACTGTCAATCTAAGGTCAATGCACATATCACAATGTGACCCAGTTGGGCCAATCTTGACAGTAGTCTTCTTAGAGATCATGATTTCAAGCTCGATTGGACTTCCTATAGCGCCATCTAGCACTATGCACATGTATCAAGCACTAGAAAGTGTAATCGAGCTTGAAATCATGATCATGTCTTGTGACTGCTATGGCAAGTTGTACAGTGAAAAAGGAGTTACATTTTGGTCTGTTCTTACCCAAAACCAACTGGATCACTTCTGAAGACATTGATTAAACCACTGGAGTAATATGGATTTCTTTCATTCTGAAAGTAATCCATATTACTCCAATATACGCTGGCACATCCAGCCTCACTTCGTTTTACATAGCAAGGGAAGAGAAAGGTGTTTATATCGAGTACGGATGCAGAGCAGTTCATTAAAGAACATTGCGGGGCAACAGAATGATGGGACCATATATTCTTTGCAAGATCGCCAAAGTGGAGGGTATGAGTCAGTATGTACGGTGGGTGGGCAGGAGAGTCGATAACTATTCTGTCTCGGAACAGATTTGGCAGATAAGTCAAGGCTGGATAGCTGATTCGGCATTGCTCGGACCGCAATCTCGAGGTGTTTGAATGAAGACGTTACTGGTTGTTTGGTATGACCTTTATTTTTTTCTTGTTTTTTGTTCTGATTTTTTCTGTTGTTAAGTTTGGGGTAGGGAGTTTTATAATTTGTTACTGTTTGTTATGCAATATAATTTTGCAGAAGCTAGTTTTTGTGTTTGAAATGTTCACCTACTGTTTGTTAAATTTGAATAGATGTAGTGGTGTCAGGGGAACTCGAAAAAATGCAGGTGGCATGACAGGTGAGACCCCATTCTAGGACTGTGTCGGTGGACACGTCAATATGGGGATTATGCTGCAAAAGCCAGGGGTGCCCAAGGACTACAGGGATTCACAGAGGAAAGGGATTCACAGGGAACACAGAGCTTCTTAGTCAGGGAAAAGTCCATGAAATTTCCAGCTGCACCTGAATCCACCCAAGCTTGCATGGAGTGGTTATGCTCGTACCAGGAAAGTGTGACTGGAAGGAATAACCCTGAATTGGTGAGGGGAGTGGTTAGGGAATCTCCCGTCACACACCTTCCCTGTCTGCACAGGATGGGGCTTTTCCTGAGCGCTCTGGACAGGCAGCCCGGAAGTGCCCTGATAGGCCACAGTAAAGGCAGCGCCGCTCCCTCGTGCAACGGTCACGTTCATTAGGGGAAATCCTGGTACTTCCCAGCTGCATAGCTTCAGGGGTTCTTGGAAGACTTGGGCCAAAGGGCGTACAGGGGTTGGGCTGACAAGCTGACGGCTACACACTCTCTCTCTTAGCCAGTTGTTCAATCGGATGGCCATATCTATGAGGACCTCGAGACTGTCAGGTGGGTCTTTGGTGGCAAGCTCATCCTGGATGGCCTCTGAGAGACTGAGAGGAAGCAAGCAATAAAGGCCTCTTTGCCCCAGCCACTTGTTGCTGCGATGGTGTGGAACTGAATGGCATACTCCGCCATGCTACGATTGCCTTGCTTGATCATCAGAAGCTCCTCCGAGGCTTCTCGGCCTTGGAGAGGATGGTTGGATACTCATCTAAATTCCTCAACAAACGAGGCATAACTGGAACAGAAGGGGCTGCGTGCCTCTCAGATTGCCCAGGACAGGGCTCTTCCAGAGAAGAGGGTGAGAATATAAGCAATCTTAGCTCTGTCAGAGGGAAAGGATGATGGCTGAAACTTAAAAATAAGGGCACACTAAGTGATGAAACAATTGCAAGCACTAGGGTCTCCTGAGAAGTGCTGAGGTGGAGGTAATCTGGGTTCAGCCAAAGGACTGGGGCTAAGTGACCCTGACTGATGCACAGGGATTGAGGCTGGATCAGGGGTGGTAGGTCGCCAAAAAATCTCTTGTAGAGAGGTCAGGATGTCAGACAGCAGGCCATCATCTTTAGTCATCAGGGTCTCATACTGAGCTAAGGCGCCCCCCTGACGGGCAACTGCCTTGAGAAGATCCTGTGAACTGGACGAATCTGCTGGGTCCATTTTGTGGCTCAGTGTTTTCTGTCAGGAACTCAGGGGTGAAGCAAGGTCAAGGGAACTGAGCTCGGGGAAAACATGGAATGTGGACCCAGTTGCAGAAATGAGAGCACAGTCAGGGAATACACTAAATGTTATTTCCAAACTGAAAACTCCAAAAATGTTCCAAAGATTCAATTGAAAAAAAAAAAAAAAACTAGTCCATAAACCTAACAAATACAAATTTCAATTGCATGATATTTATAATAAAAAAGCTGAATATGCACTATTTAGATTATAGAAAAGGTTTTATGAAGGAGGTGAAAAAGCAGGCGAGCTCCTGTCCAGACAATTAAAACAACAAAATGCTCCTAACATTATTCCGGCAATTAAGAAAGTAGATACTATGTTATCATCCACAAAATAAATAAATTAGGTTTTTAAGAAGTTTTATAAACATTTGTATACATCTTCAGGTATTCTGGATGGAGAAAACTGAAACTAGATGTATTGCAATCCGAGTCTCTAGACCTTATATTACACAAGAAGAGGTCAAGTTTTTGCAATAACTTCTATGAAATCTGGCAAATCACCAGGGGCGGATGGATTTCCAGCTGAATATTATAGAAAGTATGTTGACATAGTGGCCCCAATTCTAACAGAAGTCTATTTAGAGGCGTTTGAAGCGGAAGTATTACCTTCTACTTTCATGGAAGCATAAATAACACTGATAAATAAAAAGATCAAGATTCAACTGATCCGGCTAATTTTAGGCCAATAAGTCTTATTAATGTGGGCTATAAGGTATTGGCAAAAATTTTAGCTTCACGGTTAGAAAAGGTTCTACCAAGTATAATTTATAAGGACCAAGTGGGCTTCATCAAACTGATTAAATGGAACACACAATTGGTTTGGTGAGCTCATTAAGCCTTGAACTTCATAGACAGGTGCATCCAATCATGAGAAAAGGTATTTAAGGTGGCCAATTGCAAGTTGTTGTTCTCTTTCACTCTCCTCTGAAGAGTGGCCACATGGGGGCCTCAAAACAACTCTCAAATGTTCAACATTATGGTTTAGGGGAAGGCTACAAAAAGCTATCACAGAGATTTAAGCTGTCAGTGTCCACTGTGAGGAACATTGTGAGGAAATGGAAGACCACAGGCACAGTTCTAGTTAAGGCCAGAAGTGGCAGGCCAAGTAATATGTCAGAGAGGCAAAGGCGAAGGATGGTGAGAACGGTCAAAAACAGCCCACAGACCACCTCCAAAGACCTACAACATAATCTTGCTGCAGATGGTGTCACTGTGCATCGTTAAACAATTCAGCGCACTTTGCACAAGGAGAAGCTGTACGGGAGAGTGGTGTGGAAGAAGCATTTTCTGCATACACGCCACAAACAGAGTCGCTTGAGGTATGCAAACGAACATTTGGACAAGCCAGCTTCATTTTGGAAGAAGGTGCTGTGGACCGATGAAACAAAGATGGAGTTATTTGGTCATAACAAGGGGCGTTATGCAGGGTGGCAAAAGAACACAGCATTCCAAGACAAACACTTGCTACCCATAGTACAATTTGGTGGAGGTTCCATCATGCTGTGGGGTTGTGTGGCCAGTGCTGGTACTGGGAATCTTGTAAAAGTTGAGGGACGCATGGATTCCACTCAATATCAGCAGATACTTGAGAATAATGTAGAGGAATCAGTCACAAAGTTGAAGTTACGCCTGGGCTGGATATTTCAACGAGACAACGACCCAAAACACTGCTCAAAATCTACTCTGGCATTTATGCAGAGGAACAAGTACAATGTTCTGGAATGGCCATCCCATTCCCCAGACCTGAATATCATTGAAAATCTGTGGGGTGATTTGAAGCAGGCTGTCCACGCTTGGCAACCATCAAACTTAACTGAACTGGAGATGTTTTGCAAGGAGGAATGGTCCAAAATACCTTCATACAGAATCCAGACACTCATTACAGGCTATAGGAAGCGTCTAGAGGCTGTTATTTCTGCTAAAGGAGGCTCAACTAAATATTGATGTGATATTTCTGTTGGGGTGCCCAAATTTATGCACCTGACTAATTTCATTTTGATGCATATTGCACATGTTCTGTTCATCCAATAAACCTCATTTCACTAGTTAAATATTACTGTGGCCTTCAGTTATTTGATAGATCAAAATGAAATTGTTGATCCAAACACCCAATTATTTATAAATGAAAATCATGGAAATTGTCAGGGGTGCCTAAACTTTTGCATATGCCTGTATATCCTTAGATGTCGAAAAAGATTTCGACAGGGTGGAGTGGGGCTTTTCGGCCTCAGTCCTGTCGAATTTCGGGTTTGGTCATACTTTTAGGTCCTGGGTTAGTTTATTATATTTTATGCATTTGGCAGATATATAAAAAAAAACTTAGAGCGGCAGTGATGACAAATGGCATGACTTCCTCGTTTTTTACAATTTTAAGAGGTACTTGTCAGGGAGTCCCATTGTCCCCATTGCTATTCACAATAGTTTTAGAGCCTCTGGCCATTATGATCAGAGCAGACCCAAACATTATGGGAGTAAGGGGGGTAGAGGTGGAGATAGAGCACAAGTTAATGTTATATGCGGATTATATTTTGTTGCTATCTTGTGATCCTCTCAGATCTCTCCATTAATTAGCATTATTAAATTATATTCAAGTGTGTCAAGATAAACTGGCAGAAATCTGAGGCTATGCCAATATCTAGAACATGTCATTCCCATACAGTGTACTAATTCGGCTTTAAATGGATTTCAAAAGGTATGAAGTACCTTGGGTTTAAACTAACGCAGAATTTGGAGGACATAATGATGCTGAATTATGAACCACTGCTGTCAAAGATAAAAAATTGTGTGGATAAATGGGAACTGCTGAAACACGCTCTGTGGGGCAAAGTGAATATTGTCAAAATGGTTATTGCTCCGAAGTACAATTATATATCCATGATGATACCTGTGAACATTCCAGACTCTATCTTTAAAAGATATGATAAAATTATCAAGGACTTTCTATGGGAAGGAAAAAGATCCAGGATTAAAATTAGCAAATTGACCTCCCCAAGGGACAAAGGGAGCCTTGGATTACCTGATGTGAGGATGTATAATCTCTCTTTTGAAATGGCCAAACTAGCTAATCATTGGGATGAGACAGATTCTGAGTTGAACTGGATCAAGATAGAACAGAAACTGGCTTCACCATTTCATCCCATTTAAATTCTTTCACAATGCTCTGGAGCTAAATGGTACTCAAATCCAGTGACAATACACTCAAGACATGTCTGGAGCAAAATTCATAAAGAGTGCAGGTCATCAATTTATAGGCAGTCATATGCATCATTGTGGAATAATCCTGAAATTTGCATAGGTAAAGCAAGGGTGTTTGGGAAACAATGGCAGTTTAAAGGGGTAACTGTAATCGGTGATCTGTATGAGAATGACATTTTTTTGTCATACACTGAATTGGTGAAAAAATATATTATTGGGGGCCAAGAACATTTTTGAAAGTATCTGCAGATTAGACACTGTGTCAAGAACAAATTCAGTGCAAGTGATAACGTCTCTGTTACGTCTGTAACCTCCGTTCCCTGATGGAGGGAACGAGATGTCGTGTTGAAGAATCGACACTAGGGGTCTCTCTTGAGTTCCGAATATGCCTCTGATATATGAAAAAAGGCCAATGAGAGTTGGCGAACAGTATTTGCATACCCCGCCCCCGGATACGGATATAAAGGCGAGGGAAATACGCTCGTTCATTCAGGATTTTTCTGAGGAGCCGGGAGCCACCTCAGCGGCTCGGCTCAGCGGCTCGGCTCAGCGACGTGGCCGGGAAGACACGACGCCTCGTTCCCTCCATCAGGGAACGGAGGTTACATACGTAACCAAGACATTCCCTGTCTGTTGCTCACTTTGACGTCGTGTCGAAGAAGCGACACTAAGGGTCCACTTCAAATCACGCCATGCACTGAGCCGTGTACTTGTGCTGCTGACACAGAAGCGGGCAGGTATTTCACGTGCACAAGCGACAAACTGTGTTCAGACTGCGCGTACTCTTCCCCAATGCCCCACAAAAGTCATCAGAATCCTTTTGGTTACCCTAGAGGGGAACAACGCGATGCTTCCAACTAGGGAACGGGCCAAGCCTGGCTGGGCCACTTTTCTCTCTATGATTTTCGACATAGAGCAAGAGCAGTCGGGGCCCTTACCGCATCACAGGAAGGGGGTCTTACCCAAATTCCTATTCTTTCAGGGGGAAAAGACCCTGCGGAGGCCACACCCGCCCGAAAGGGGAGGTAAAGGTGGCAAAATACATCACATGGCTCTTCAGCCCCGGCTGCTCTTGCTCTATGCCGAGAAAACATAGAGAGAAAAGAGGCCCAGCCAGGCTTGGCCCGTTTCCTAGTTGGCAAGCGTCGCCTTTTTCCCCTCTAGGGTAACCAAAAGGATTCCGACGACTTTTTGGGGGGGCATTGGAGAAGGGTACGTGCAGTCTGAAACACAGTTGGTCACAGTTAAAAAAAATGTCCTAAATTGGTCAGATGATGTTGATCTTCAAATCTAGTGATTTGCACATGTTTGTTTGATGGGTAGGTTTAGGTGTAGGGGTATAGTTTGATAATAAAAAACTATTTTATCCTGATATAAAATCATTGGAAGTCTATGAGAGATCACTAACATAGTCAAACAAACCTGTGTGTGTTTTGTGTGTGTGTGTTTGTTTGTTTTCTGCACTGTGGATGTATTATAGTCTCACCCCTTCATTTATGTGGTTGTATTTTGCATTCTGTCTGATTTTATACTTATATTTGACATATAAACCTCTCAAAAAAAAATGTGTTTTCAAAATTACAACAGGAAAAAGCCATTTTCATATAAAAAAATAAAATAAATCTTTGAAATCATTAATGCTATAAAGTAATCTTTAGCAGTCCTTATCTAAACAAAATATATTGATTATGCAAAATGTCACGGTTATGTATATAACCTCGGTTGCCTGAGACGAAGGGAATGAGATAGTGGGTGCTAGCTCATTTAGGGAGTGTCCTTTCAAACAACCTAGTTGAAACCTCCCTACAATAATGCAATAATTGTGTTTGAGCCCGCCTTTTAGGCATGAAGCTGTCTGCTATAAAAGCAGGCGTGTAAACACCATTTCTCAGAATTGTCTGACTGAGGGCCAAGGAGTGTATTGCTCACACTTGAGAAGAACTCAGAGTGTTGTAGTCCGGCCAGCATTTGCAATCTCTCATTCCGTTCATCTCAGCGAACCAAGGTTATGTATATAACAGAGACATGAACCCTTCATGAACCCAGTCAGAAATCAATCAATGCATCAACGATCCAGTGAGAAAATCTTTGCTTGGAGATGGACATTCCTTTCTTAAATCCTCCGTAGCACACAAAGAGCTGATCAAACAATCTGAACTGGCGGGTGGCATGTAGCACCCGCACAGGGCATAACAAATGCAAGGATTGTTACTTATCTGAATTTAATGGAGGAGCAAAGGTGGGTAGTAACACACTACATTTACTCTGTTACATTTACTTGAGTAACTTTTTGGGGGGAAAAATTACTCTTAGAGTAGGTTTAACTGGGAGTTCTTTTTACTCTCACTCAAGTAAATTTCTAATGAAAAAATTGACTTTTACTTCTTTACAATGGGTGTTGTTGCTGTTGTTGCATTACTGGGTTTAATTTTAGTTAATGTGTAATTTATTGAGAGATTATTGAACTGTCACAGACTGTCACACAAGCTGAGTCCATCACTGCTGCAGCATCATGCTCTTCTATCTAAATGAAACGCTTTCTTCGTTCCGCTCCGCACAGTGCAGAAATAATAGTTTCATCATACAATGCCTTCATTTAACACCAATCCAAGCAGATATTTCAAGATTAAAATCTCAGCTTTGATTTAAGACAGCATGCTGAGGTGAGTTGTGGCTCTTATGTTAACACTATCGCAGCTACTTCGAGCAGATTAACTGTATGAATCCAAGTTAAGTGTAAATAAATTCATTTTTCTTGATTAACAACTAGAGCACAAACAGACAGCATTTCTACAAAGTGAGGTACGCACGTGAGAGATGTGGGGGCACAAGGCGATTGTATGGCGAAGAGAGTAGCTGTGTCTGAAATCGTTCACTCATTCACTATTTCCTATATAGTGAATGGCAGTGAGTGCACTACATGTCAGCAGTGAGTGAATGAAATTAGTGAGTGAATTTGGACACTGACCTAAACACCAAGTTTTGGAGCTCTGGGGCTGTGTGATGAGGCAGCTGAGGAATGAGGACCTAAACGCAGCTTTAATAAAACAAAGATAAACAAAGAAACTCAGGGCAAACAAGGGAACGGGGAACACCTGGGTTAAACAATCAGGGGAAAACCAATCATGAAAGGAAACTACAAAGGACTACAAAACTAACAGGAAACAGGAATGGGGGAACTAAACAAGGATTTAAAAATAAATGTCTAAGCACAGAAACAGGGAATACGTGACAGAGCATCCCTTTAAGGAGCAAATTCTAGACACTCCACAAAACAAATTGTCCATGGGGTGTGGAGGGAAAGGGGAAACAGGCAGTACAAGGGGGCACAAGGGGCAAGGGGAGCAGAGGAACAAGGCAAAGTCAAGGAGGCTAGAGACCAAGGCAGAGCCGGAGGGATGGAGAGACAGGGCGATGCTGCAGGCACGGAGGACCAAGCTGGAGTTTCAGAGGGCTGTGGTGGAGCTGGGGGCTTGGAAGACCGAGGCAGGGCCGGTGGGAGTGAGGACCCAGATGGAACTGGAGATCAAAGAGTCCAGAGCAGATAAGACGGATGGCCAGGAGACCAAGGAGACCAGAGCAGATCAGGTGGAGGGCCAGGAGATCAAGGAGACAAGAGCAGATCAGATGGATGGTCGGTAGACCAAAAAGACCATCTCAGGGTAGGGACAGGAGTGTCAGGAGTCCTGGTAGGTGGCCACAGGGCTGAGACAGGGCCAGGAAGCCTTGGAGGCGGCTACAGGGCCAAGACAGGGTCAGGAGGCCTGGGAGGGGGCCACATGGTCGAGACAGGGTCAGGTGGCCTGATGGAGTGAGTGCTGCGTCTAATCATTCTTGAAGAAATAGGAGAATTTCATGTATGGGGCAGTTTACTGTATCTTTGCTATGTGAAAGACACCAATCAGTGAACACATTCCATTTTAGCACATAGAGGTGTCTCGTGAACGGCGCTCATGCCTGTAAAATAGTGTTCATGACTTGTGTTAGTTCATGACAGTGCATCAGTTCTGGCGCGTTTAGCACTCCGTTCAGGGGCCACATATGCAGGTTCCACAGCTTGGGCTGGGGATGCCAGATTGTGCATTGCGCATGAGAGAGGAGATCCCTCCTCAGCAGTGTTTCCCATGGTGAGCTGTATAACATCTCTAACATTTCCGGAAACCATGACTGATTGGACCATTTTAGCGCAATAATCAGAACTGTTTCCATGTCCAGGCTTTGCTCATGAGAGAATGAAGGAAGTGCACCGTGGGAAGCACATATTTGTGTTTTGCCAGCCATACGTGGGCCAGCATGTCATGGTGGAAATATAGTCATCCAAGCAGGTGTATTCCTCCCTATTTCATTGTAGCTGGTGCGCAAGAGTCATTCACTGTAGAAACCACCGTCTCCTCTGCCATTTTGAACAGTGTTTTCTCTCCAATGTTGAAACTCCAGTAAGAGGTAAGCCTTGAGTTTGTGTGATTAATCAGTCTGTTGTGTCTCTGTTGTGCATTAATGATGAAGTTGTTAATTTGAAGTTGTTTAAAGCTATTTCCTAGCTTTAGTAGTGTAGCAGTAATACGAGCGATCACAGAGTGCTGTTGAATATAAACACTGAGTGACACTGACTCACTTCATGTCACCAACTGGCTCATATTACACACAAAAATGGTCTTTTGCCTCCACTTGCTGGCTAAAATATATAATGCCACAAAATTAAATGTAAAGAGACAGATAGCTCTTAACAGATCTGCACTTACACTTTAGTTTAGAACGGCACGAACACAAGTGGAGTGATACACACAGTGAAGTGTCCAAGTGCTGATGGTGTGAGACAATCTGTACTCATAGAACGTCTCTTATCCAATCAAATTCGAGGACCGGAACAAACTGTTGTGTGTATATATATATATATATATATATATATATATATATATGTATATATAGGCCTATATATTAGGGCTGTCGACACTGTCGTTCAAAAGTTTGGGGTCACTAAGAAATTTCTTTGTTTTCAAAAGAAAACCTAATGTTCTGTCCATTAAAAATAACATCAAATTGATCAGAAATACAGTGTAGACATTG
This sequence comes from Moxostoma hubbsi, assembly GCA_032164185.1. NCBI lineage: Eukaryota > Metazoa > Chordata > Actinopteri > Cypriniformes > Catostomidae > Moxostoma > Moxostoma hubbsi. The sequence goes on from JAVLUX010000011.1 coordinate 37,377,636, forward strand.
TTTATGCTGTAAATGATTATTGCAGCTGGAAATTACAGATTTTTAATGGAATATATATATAGGCGTACAGAGACCCATTATCAGCAACCATCAGTCCTGTGTTCCAATGGCACGTTGTGAAGCAATAACATTGGCCTTCTTTAGACTAGTTGAGTATCTGGCGCATCAGCTTGATTACAGGCTCAAAATGGCCCAAAACAAAGATTTTTTTTCTGAAACTCATCAGAGAAAGGAAGGCTATTCCATCTGAGAAATTGCCAAGAAACTGAAGATCTTGTTCCATATTTTCCATGTATATTTGTAAGTGACCCCAAACTTTTGAACGGTAGTGTATGTATGTATATATATATATATATATATATATATATATATATATATATATATACCCTTCCTCCTGTTGTTTTTGACATTTAAGGCACAGGTTTTATATAAAAATAACAATAAAAGAAAGGATAAAAAATTTTAATAATATTAAAACTATATTATGTAAGTGATACTTTACAGTCAGTCTCTTATTATCTGCTTTGCATCAGGCTTTCTAGTACAGAATGATTTCTTATCAAATACAGTAGGTAAAGAAATATATATGAAATATTAATTTGAGTTGCTATTATTTTATTTAGTAAGAAAAAGGGAGCACAGAGTGATATGAGAGACATGAAACTAGCACAACTATCTAGGACATCGGTTGCCTTGGACAACAGTCAATTTCACAGTCAGTTTACCCCTCATTATATAATATTATATGACCATGGCATGCTGCGATTGACCTATCAAAATCAAGTTTTTTCAGAGGCATGGAACAAGGCACATATAAGACCTAATGTACTTATAATGTGTTTCATAAATTTCCATATTCCTAAAAAAACGAAATAAAATAAATAAATAAAAAACAGCAATAAAACATTTTGAGAGAGCTTGTGTGGTTTTTGTGAGTCCATATGGTTCTATGTCTCTTTGCACATTTCCATATATTCATGCACATGTACCCACAGGCCTGCCAAGCTCAGGTTATTTTTGTAGAGATTTTTTTTTTTTGCTGCTTCCTGTAGTGTGTATTTTAGGAGTGGGTAAAAACTCTTTCACTCACAACTGTGAGTCAAAAAGTCTGAATTTACATTTTTACTTTTTTATTTCGAGATGGGATCCGGCTTCGATAAGACTATTTACAAAAAAAGTCCAACTACAGGAGTACTACAGTGTTTTAACAAAAATACAATATTAAACAAGATTTTGTATTTTTTTAAGGGATGTCTCAAAATGTATTTTTGTTATTTTGAACTTGGAAAAATCCTAAAATGTCCTAAGATGCTAGCTTGATGTTTTTTTTTTTTTTTTACCACAAGATATATACTTATATATACTTATATATATATACAGTGAGGGGAAAAAAGTATTTGATCCCTGCTGATATTGTACATTTGCCCACTGACAAACAAATGATCAGTCTATAATTTTAATGGTAGGTTAATTTGAATAGTGAGAGACAGAATAACAACAAAAAAATAAAGAAAAAAGCATGTCAAAAATGATATAAATTGAATTGCATTTTAATGAGGGAAATAAGAATTCGTCCCCTCTGCAAAACATGACTTAGTACTTGGTGGCAAAACCCTTGATGGCAATCACAGAGGTCAGACGTTTCTTGCAGTTGGCCACCAGGTTTGCACACATCTCAGGAGGGATTTTGTCCCACTCCTCTTTGCAGATCTTCTCCAAGTCATTAAGGTTTCAAGGCTGATGTATAGCAACTCGAACCTTCAACTCCCTCCACAGATTTTCTATGGGATTAAGGTCTGGAGACTGGCTAGGCCACTCCAGGACCTTAATGTGCTTCTTCCTGAGCCACTCCTTTGTTGCCTTGGCTGTGTGTTTTGGGTCATTGTCATGCTGGAATACCCATCCACGACCCATTTTCAATGCCCTGGCTGAGGGAAGGAGATTCTCACCCAATATTTGACGGTACATGGCCCCGTCCATTGTCCCTTTGATGTGGTGAAGTTGTCCTGTCCCCTTAGCAGAAAAACACCCTCAAAGCATAATGTTTCCACCTCCATGTTTGATGGTGGGGATGGTGTTCTTGGGGTCATTGGCAGCATTCCTGCTCCTCCAAACACGGCGAGTTGAGTTGATGCCAAAGAGCTCGATTTTGGTCTCATCTGACCACAACACTTTCACCCAGTTCTCCTCTGAATCATTCAAATGTTCTTTGGCAAACTTCAGATGGGCCTGTACATGTGCTTTCTTGACCAGGGTGACCTTCCGGGCACTGCATGATTTCAGTCCTTCACGGCATAGTGTGTTACCAATTGTTTTCTTGGTGACTATGGTCCCAGCTGCCTTGAGAGCATTGACAAGATCCTCCCGTGTAGATCTGGGCTGATTCCTCACCGTTCTCATGATCATTGCAACTCCATGTGGTGAGATCTTGCATGGAGCCCCAGACCGAGGGAGATTGACAGTTCTTTTATGTTTCTTTCATTTGCGAATAATCGTACCAACTGTTGTCACCTTCTCACCAAGCTGCTTGGCGATGGTCTTGTAGCCCATTCCAGCCTTGTGTAGATCTACAGTCTTGTCCCTGACATCCTTGGACAGCTCTTTGGTCTTGGCCATGGTGGAGAGTTTGGAATCTGATTGATTGATTGCTTCTGTGAACAGGTGTCTTTTATACAGCTAACAAATTGAGATTAGGAGCAGTCCCTTTAAGAGTGTGCTCCAAATCTCAGCTGTATAAAAGACATCTGGGATACAGAAATCTCTGATTGAGAGGGGGTCGAATACTTATTTCCCTCATTAAAATGCAATTCAATTTATAACATTTTTGACATGCGTTTTTCTGGATTATTTTTGTTGTTGTTATTCTGTCTCTCACTGTTCAAATTATCTACCATTCAAATTATAGACTGATCATTTATTTATCAGTGGGCAAACGTACAAAATCAGCAGGGGATCAAATATTTTTTTCCCTCACTGTATATATTAGTATACTGTATATACAGTATATATGAATCTAAATTCTAGATTAATCTGTGCCATTATTACACACTCAAGCATGCACACACAGATTTTATCAATAATTTCTGTGTATGTGTTTTATATGAATGCTTTACAGCGTCTGAGAGCTTCATTCATGAATGTGTAGTCTCTGAAGAGATCAGACACACAACTGTCTGATTGGATAACTTGATGAAACTCTGCTCTGATTGGATAATGAGATGAAGACATCTCTATGGCATCTGGATCCAGTCGAGGCTTCTTCCACTTTTATTCGGCTCTTCTGGTTCATGATTTATTTTTAGAATTGGCTTTGGAAAGGGCAGCTAATTTTAGAAAAAGTCAATTTATATCAACAAAGAACATATTGTGTTTATCTATGTGTTTGTGTGCATAATCTTGTCTCTCTGCTTGAATGATGTACACAAGCCACACACACACACACACACACACACACACACACACACACACAGATGCACATGGAGAACAAAATAAAGATCTGTAGAAAATGTGAGCTGTGGTTACTCGTGCAAATCTCGCCACCACTTTGCTAGGGTGGTTGCCAGGGTATTGCTAGACAATTGCCGGGGTGTTGTAGGTATTTGCTTGGGAATTTCTATAGGGTTGCTAGGGTATTCTGGGTGGTTGTTAGTACATTGCTATGTGGTTTCTTAAGAAAATGTAAGTTGTGCTTGCCCATAGCAATGTCCTAACAACCACTAAAAAAAAAGCAATACTCACCGGCACAATGCTCGGATGCTGCTTTATGGTTGATAGGGTGTTGTTGGTGGTTATTACCAGATTGCTGTGCAGTTGCTAAGGTGTTCTAAATTAATTTTAGCCTGTTGCGGTTGCTAGGATGTTGAGGGTGGTTGCTAAATCATTGCATTTTTGTTTCTAAGGTTGTCTGACAGGGTGTTGCTAGGCAATTGCCGGGGTGCTGTATGTATTCGCTAGGGAATTTCTTTGGGGTTGCTAGGGTATTCTGGGTGGTTGTTAGGACATTGCTATGTGGTTTCTTATGAAAATGAAAGTTGTGCTTGCCCATGTAAAACTCACCGCCACAATGCTCGGATGCTGCTTTATGGTTGCTAGGGTGTTGTAGGTGGTTGCTACCAGATTGCCATGCAGTTGCTAAGGTGGTCTAAATGGATTTTAGACTATTGGAGTTGCTAGGGTGTTAAGGGAGGTTGCTAAAGCATTGCATTTTTTGTTTCTGATTGGGTGGTTGCAATGTTAACGCTATGATGTTGATAATCACAGAAACTGTCAAGAAATTGTCCTGTCCAAGTTCACTCCAAAATAAAAAGAAACAAGAAATTATATTTTGCATAAAGAACATGGCAGTTTTTTACATTGTAACATTATTTTCATGACAGTAAATCATTTTACCAATTCTGATGTGAAAAAAGTTGTATTATTTAAATTGTAAAGATCACAGCATTTGTCCCCAGGGTTGGGGATTGACAGAATACATGTAAAGGGATTACATATTCAAAATACAAAATACAAGTAACTGTATTCCACTACAGTTACAATTTAAATAATTGGTAATTAGAATACAGTTACATTCAAAAAGTATTTTGATTACTGAGGAGATTACTTTGCATTTTATTGTCATTTGTTTCATTTGATATTTAGTCCTTCAGATGGAAAACATTTATACATATAAATGATGCAATCCAAAGTGCATTTGAACAGCGGTGAAACACTTTCTTGTAATGTGTTACATTCATACAAGCAGACAGAGAAGTACGTTTGAAGTAAGTTTGGAGCAGAAGAAATAGAAATAAACCTTTTTATAAAATTGTCAGCTTTATGCTAAGCTAAAATTCAATTTCTAGCCATTTTACATGCACGTTGCCAGGCATGATCATATTTTTTTATCAAGAAAATTCAGGTTAGATCATAATTTCTTTTTTCTAGTAAAACTTTTTATATATTAGGCAAAAATCATATTCTTGATTATAATTTTTTGTATTGTTTTCCTGTAAAAATTCAAAAAATCCTTAAAACAAGATCAATTTGATTTATCTAGTTTTAGAAACAACACTGCATAAGATATTTAGGGTTTTCAGAGAATGTATTTTTAAGCATGTATTCTGTAATCTGTAGTGGAATACATTTCAAAAGTAGCCCTCCCAACCCTGTTTGTCCCATCGTAGTGCCTTTAATTTTCAAAGAGTAAAACTTTGTTCAAACAGTAAAAAAATGTCTGTGTTACGGTAATGAGATTTATCATTGGAAACAAGGGGAATAGTACAAATAAAATGTGTGTACTCATTACAGTAATGAGAATTTGGGGGGAAATGTGCTTTCAAGTTTTCTAAAATAATGTCACAATACAAAAAATCTTAATGGTCCTAAGTGTAGGTCCCCCTCGTGCCACCAAAACAGCACCAACCCGCATCTCAGAATAGCAATCTGAGATGATATTCTTCTCACCACAATTGTGCAGAGCAGTTATTTGATTTACCGTATAAAAAATGTGATCCCAGTGATTTGGAGCGTGGCATGATTGTCGGTGACAGACGGCCTGGTTTGAGTATTGCTGTAACTGCTGATCTCCTGGGATTTTCACACACTACAGTCTCTAGAATGTAAAGAGAGTGGTGCGAAAAAGAGTAAACATCCAATTAGTGGCACTAAAGTATCGATACTTCCAATACTGATGTGGGATCAAGAATTTCGATCCTCTCATAAAAATATTGATTCTAAAATAAGTGGTATCGCCCATCCCTAGTTTGAACTGACAAAGTCTATGGTAACTCAGATAACTGCTCTGTACAATTAAATATTGGAAAAATATTGTCTCAGAATGCTATTAAAGGTTTTAAAGTTGTGGCTGATCGGTTTATATAAATCCTGTGTGTGCACACACACACATAGAGAATTTGCTTTAAATGATAAGACCATTTTCTCGACAGCTGATAGTTGTAATTACCCATATACAGTATTTGGATTCAGAGTTCATTCAGATTATGTGAGTAGTAGTGATTGTGAATTGCGTTTTATAAAATACTATCAAGTATGTTATAAAGCTGACATGTACATTTGATGATTAGGAAAATTGTAAAGTTGTTTCAACATGAGCTATTAAAAGACTCCCAACAGAACATTAGGGTTAACTTATATCCCATTCATCTCCAGGTAAAGGCATGTGTACTTGATATCTGCTGACAACCTTTTAACCAAATCAGTCTGTGTAGTAGGACTCTCGGCCTTTCATGTCACAGTGCTTCTTCATGTGGGCTGTGATATCTCTTCATTCAATGAGGGTTTTTCTAATGTAGATAAGAGGATACTGGAAGAAGACACACTGCATCTCAACAGCATGAGAAAGAAGCTTCTGACAGCACAAAATCGATAACAGAGATGGTGGAGACGGAAAGCAGAGACATATTGAAGAGAGTATTATATCACACACACACACACACACACACACACACACACACACACACACACACACACACACATATGTTGGTCTACCTATCATTATAAGGACTTTCCATAGACTGTATTATACTGTACAAACTATAGAGTCTATCCCCTAAACCTAACCCTCACAAAAAACTTTCTGCATTTTTACATTTTCAATAAAACATCGTTTAATATGTTTTTTAAGCTATTTAAATTATGGGGACACTAGAAATGTCCTCATAAACGACTTTTATAGCATAATACCCTTGTAATTACCAGTTTGTAACCTAAAGCATTTTCTTGAAAAGCACATAAACATGCCCCCCAAAACACAAACACATACATATATGTCTAATCATTAACCTCATAGACACTTTCACCATGACAACTAGCCCTTCTATAAACAGTTCAGGATGTTTACCATTTTCTCTTCCTGTTCTAACTGACACACAGTTACAATGCATGAACTTTGACCCCAGACTCCCAAAGCTTTTACCACCTGCATTGAGGTTTGTGCTATAGAGATGAATGAAATCTCAAATCTTGAGGTTGAGAGGCATGCTATTACTTTTGTAAGTGATTATTATTATATTTTTGTTATTATATTTTGTAATGATTTTCAGCTGGTGGATGAAAAAACAGGTGGTTCCATAGACTCACCTTAAAGGAGGATCCCGAGTCAAATCTAGATCCTTGTTGAGATTTCGGGGGAGTCAAACCTAAAAAGTGTTACTATCCTGGACAACAATCTTTATTAAAAGTGCATGACTACTTTATGGTCAAACAGGGTTAAGCCTTCAATAATAACACTGTTTTTTTGTTTTTTTTTTGTCCAGCTCATTTGTATTATTCAAAAATACATATTACAATTCACACAAAACATTCATTTGTAGGTTGCATAATAATAGTAATAATAATAATAATAATAATAATAATAATAATAATCCCTTGTGACTGTTTGTGAATTTTTTAAAAACTGACATATTTAGATTTTCATATTAAGAAAAAGCAATTTTTTTTCCCTGAGAAAACGTCTTGATATCTTTGAATAAATATTGCAAATAAATAAATAACGCAATGACAGTATTGTAATATACCTTGACATGATGACATTTTTTAAGTAATTAAATCAATGTTTTGTTTGAAAATACGATATATATATTGTATTTTGTGTGTGTGTGTGTGTGTGTGTGTGTGTGTGTGTGTGTGTGAAACCAAATTGTGATTGCTACGAACTTCACATTTGTGTTTTAAACTATTTTTTAAACTATTAGTTCTCATTTTTATCACCTCAGACATCCTTATTTGTCAATGACCAATCTGTGTTTTATTAGGGCAGTGGAACAAAGGAGTAGAATTCGAAAATACAACAGTAGGTTCATTTTGAGTCTACTTTCTTTTTTTTTCTTTTTTTTTTAGGCGTTTATACTTACACGCTAACAGAAAGTCAAAAGACAAGAACTATAAAACCACTAGATGGCGATATTGCATGTGTGCTCCCTTAACACTTGCCTTCGAGGACTCATATGAAACAGAGCTCCCACTTTCATTCATTCATAAATACGTATTACCAAATAACAATCCTAACGCTTGATTTAGTCACTCTAGGTGTGAATAAAATAAGAATGAACAAAATAACTTAATTGCACACACAATAATGGGCCCCTAAAATCTCAAAGTCATTTTCGGGTTCTCATTCTGTCTGAAAGAAGCCCTCAGACACTCATTCAGTCATAAATGACCATTCATCAGTGACAGCATTTGTTTAAACTGCTGTTATCTTTCATAAATATTTACTTCCCCAGGTGAAATCCTACACTTCACACCTCCAGTAGATGTGGGTCATGGAAGCAGCAGAAGAGAGAATGGCCCGCTGTAAACATCCCAACAAAAGGAAACCAACCATGCCTGCACACTTCAAACAAATCCCAAAATTGTGTGTGTGTGTGTGTGTGTGTGTTGGTAATCACAAACTATTCAAGTATGCAAATACGACAAGTACAAAAAAGAGAGCTGGGAAGTCAAGACGAGCATTGTGGGACTTTTTTTTTTTTCTCCATTGTGACCCATGCAGCTCTTTTGACGAAGTCCTCATGAGACGCATGACTACCTGCAGCATGAGATATAAACTGTCATCTAGGTGGAGATCCACTCCAGAAATAACAACATCAACACTGACTTAATCAGGCCTTTGACTATGACTGTGTTCAAAATATAGTGAGTGGCCTACCTAGACAGCATCAGGCAACACAAGTGTGTTCAAATGATTGGACACTCATACATAAAAGGAATGCTAATGAGTTTGAACAAAACTATCGACACTAACATTAGACACTTCCAAATAATGTTCCCTCTGTTAAGTAATTTACAAATGCATAATAAATCATTGATATCCAGTATTAATGCGAATAAAAAGGCAGCTTTTATGCTTACCAAAAAGCAAGCATTTTAACATACATTATAAATGTTTAATAGATACACTTATTCATACTTTATTAAAACTAATAAGCAATAATAATAAGCATTTTTTTAAATAAAATCCCCTAATTCATGATTTGTCACAACGCAGCAAACATAGACTATTGAAGTGAGATTAAAAGGAGGGATTGTCATTTTGTGTTTATATTCATTACTATAATGTGTTGACTCACTTGTATTGTGACTCTGGTAACGTTGATTTCAAAAGAATGGTGCTACTCCGAGTGCTGTCCCAACTAGTCATAGTTACCTAAAGTCCTTTGCAATAAAACACTTTGCAGCTCTTCATGCTCATTCACAGCAAATATCATATAATAAAGCCTGATGACCATTAAACCAGACTGAACTTCATGTACATGTTTCTAATATTGGTAACTGCTTAATAAATGCTTTATGGGTGTCCAATTTACATGAAGGTCCATTTTCACAGTGTACTAAAGTTGAACAAGTGTTATTAAGCATTTATAACATGTAAGGTAAATTAGCTCACTATTTGGCAAGAAGTATTGCATGAAAGTAAACTTTTTTTGCATGCTGTAGCTACATATAAATTATTTATAATGCATTTGTAAATCAATTATTAGTCATTAATAAACCCCCTTTTTATTAGTAATAATAATAATAATAATACTAAATCCCTTTATAAAGGCTTAACCAAGGGAATATTAATGTAAAGTATTCAAGTTAAATAATTAATAACGTGAGGTAAACTGGCTCACCATTTGAAATGTATTGCATGAAAGTTGTGCATGTTGTTGCACCCAATTCATCAAGCTGTGACAGTTCACACACATAACCACAAACAGTTTGCTTACCTTGATTGTAGCCTATAAGCATGTACAAGTGTGTCTATAGATATACAACTCAGTATTTTTTAATCTAGAAGTGTATTTTAAGTTCCAACTATAGCCTATATCCATTATTTACACCTATTATTTTAATAGTATAGATTTACTTTCATAATTAAACACGTGCATTCAGATTTAGTCTATTCATTTTTGGCTAATTATAAATACGCAAAATTAACAACTAGGCTATATAAACAGATTGCATGTATTGTTTTCATCTTTGCACCCCATATGTGGCATTGTAAACCTCTTGAATGTTGACTTGATTCGGACAGTGTGTCTTGGATGAGTGGGCTGGTCTTCAGAGAGTGCGTTTCAGATACACTCCACGCGCAGACAGAGTTCACAGCAGTCTGACTTGCGACTCCGTCTCTGTAGAGAACAGCTCAGGATACGCGCTGAAGGCAAGCGACGAACTTTGGCACGAGAGAAACTCCGTTAGACCCGAGAGCGCACAGCCAGATTCAGAGAATACCCGACTCTAGGAATCTATCAAAGGGACAACTTTATCATACTTTCCGCATCAAACTCCCAACATTTCATAAAGTTTGTGTGCTTACACAACATTTTGTGCTGCTGCAGGACAACAAAGTATTAGCTACAATAAAACAGCTGTACCCAGGCACACTTTTCTCTGGTGGGATTTTACCAAAGAGAATAAGGTAAGGAGCTTTCACCTCAACTGTTGATGTTTAGAAGGCTGTTTTAGTGATTATTTGATTTCCACGCATTAGCTTCGGGAGGAGATGCCTTTAAATCACCTCCATCTAAATGTCCCAAAGAGCATTTACACTATTTCCAGACATTGCTCAGATGTACCTGCCATAGTATTTCTGAAACGCATGATTTCATGCATCATGAAAGAGTTTGAAAACTTCTGCAGTCATGGGGGAAAACAGCGGGACTCTTCGGGGAGATACAGATACTCTTTGAACATCTTGCCAGAACATGAGGGACGGGCGTTTTGCGGTTGACAAACTCCTGGAAGTTAAAGATTTCAAACAGCTTTCCATCAAGCCCGAGCTCGCATTTTAATGTTCTTCTGCAGATTGCCTCGATCTCAGAGGAGGTGCGTGCTGCTCTTTAGGAGGTGTTTGGATGGGAGTTTCGGGCATGGACATAGTGTTGGTGACGCGGTTCCCATGCGTTGCGATCCGCCAGACCCAATTCATCAACATACGTCCTCGCCCCTTTCAATTGTGCGTCCTTTTACTCAGTCTTTTATAGTGTTTAATGTTACTGCCTCCTCTCATCTGTGAAGGGAAAGTCATGTGGGGAGTTTTTCTTTTAATTTCTGCTTAGGCGCGAACTTCTCCAAACATTCTCGTATTACGTGCACCTGCAAGATTAGCAATTTTGGCAAAAATACTGCTGCTATGCAGTGAATTGACTGTCTTTTGTAGGGCTTGTCAGATGCAACTTCTTACATAGGCTACTGTAGGGATAATATTCTTGTTTTGGTTAGTGAAAAGAGCAGTCTGCATCAGTGTAGACAGATAACACGAACTTTCTTTTTAAACTAAGATTTCAGGTTAAAAATTGATATAGGCTAAGGGAAAGCATATTTTTGATCAAGCTATTCAATGAAAGTTCCAAAAGGTCCAGTGTTCTAAATTTCCTTTCCAGCAAAGATCCGAACAAACATAACTTACATTAAGGGATAAATATGTCATAAAGGTCTGAAATTATAAGCAATGTGCATATCAGAAAAAAATTCAAGTTGACAGTCATAATCGCTTACCTTGTAATAGTAAGAAGAATAAAAGGGTCTCTGTTGTATCCAAAATAAAATACTAAATAGTGTAGAATCCAATTGAATAAAATATTTGAAAATAATCTGTGCTGCATGAAGAACTCATTAAGTAAATACAACTTGTCAGGTTACAAGCTATAGCGTATGGCACTTAAAATGTGGATTTTGCCATGTAAACATAGCTGTTTTGTTCAAAGAGTAAAATGTGTAAATTAATTATTTTTTGAGACATAAATGTTCATGTTCTGGATTAACCTATAATCCTGAATTCGGATCTGTACTGCGGCCTGCTAATTGCTGACCTCTCTTTTAGATGCTGGAGCTGATAACCAGCTTGGAGCTTGGTACACAATAAGTCCAACTGGTACACAAAACGAGTAATACATTTCATTTAAATGTACAGAAAAGGTCCACTTGAGGGTACCACCCCAGTTCTGAAGGTGAAAAATTGGAAAATGTTGTAAAATATAGTTTAAGTATTGCTATACTGCTTGAAATTTCATGTCAGCGACCCATTTGCAAGAGAGTTTGGTTACATTTGCATCATTATCTTTTAGGGAATTGTTAATCACTCCGATAAGATTGTGAGGATCAATCTACTATCAGACATAAACCACAAACAAAAAGTTGCTGGCTACCTGATGATGCTCCTGGAAAGAGTGATATTTTTCTCCGGGCTCGGGAGAGGTAATGAAAAGCAGTCTCAGAATGAGGGAATTTGAATAACTGTATTTAATAGTGAGGCCAAGCTGCACTGCCTCCCATCCTCTCTCAGAAAGAATGAAACAGGAACAAAAGTCAAAGAACTAGAAGGTTTGTGTTGTATAGCGTATCTAAACCCTTATTTGCATATGAAAACTCTGGCAGCAAAAGAATTCCGCCACTGTTGCAACAGCCATTTGTGTGTCCGCCGGAGTGACAGGCCGATGAGGCGATACAGTCATCCTCACACTGGTCTTTGTGGGGTCTGACGTGACTGTGTGTCATGTCCTGTTTAAGGGAACCAAGGATTTAATTGCAACTTTTTGTGACCCCCCCACCCTCCCATCCTTTAAGTTCCACATGGGTTTATTCCCCAAAGTGGCTGAGCTGTAATTCACTTTGAATTGATTCATCCAACATATCCTGTTGGAGATACACACAAGGATCTCAATAATAATTAATAATTTGAACTATCCTTTTACGGTCATTTCTGTGCATGTTGCAAAGATGATACATAAACGTTCCCAGAATGCCTGTTTGTGCTCTTGCTCTTGACATGGATATATGGGTGGAATGGGAGGGACAAATTGTCCCATTATTATCATTGAGATCTCTCCTTCTCGCAAAGACAGCAATCAAGTGAACATCAGTCAGAGCTGACCCCCCCACCCCCCTTTTCCATTCAATAGTCTGTTTGTGTGACACTTGGAGAAATTGGCCCCTACACCATCAGCCTAGCTGCCGATGGACATTCCTGGATGTGGTACTATTGGAAGTCTTGAGATAAGACCTTTTGAGAAGATATAGTACTTAGAGGCTAGAGTGTATCATTTCAGCCTGGACACTCTAGAAGGAACAAGTGGGGTTTCATATGTTCTCACGATTATTTAGAACAGTGTTTCCCAACCCTTCCAACACTACATGTTCAGATGTCTCTATAATGAAACACCCATAATTTAAGTCATCAGCTAATTAGTAGAGTGCCCCAAGACTTGAAATGGTGTGTCCAATAAGGGACACATCCAAAGTACTGTTGGGTGGTCTCCCAGAACAGGGTTGGGAAACATTAGGTTCTTTTCCACCATTGGGCCAAATGCTTCTTTTTGTGGAACCATTCTTTTTCCATTGTGGTTCTGCAAACTCAAGATTAGAGTATACCTAAGACTAAGTGACCAATAGTGAGTCGCCACATACTAATTGAGTTCCACTAAGCACATTGAGTTTCATTAACTAACATGAAATAGGTGTGTCCAATAAAGGACACATCCAAAATGGGTTCTGTTCAGGGTCCCCCAAGAATAAGGTTAGGAAACATTAGGCGCTTTTCCACCATCGAGCCAAATGCATTTTGCTTGCAGATTATTATTTAATTTTTTTTTCCATCATGGTGCTGCAAACTCAGGATTAGAGTAGACTGACTATGCAAATGACAAACAGTGAGTCGCCACATACTAAAGGCATTCCACCAGTCCAACACAAAGAGTTAAATTAACTAACCCTTCTGATAAATCTGGGCCAGGAACATTTTAGTAGGTGGAAATGTTTGTTGAACCATTACTCACTGTTCAGCATAATGGTGAAAAAACGCTTATTGATGTGGAAAATCTAGATTTCGACTGGACCATATCAGTCATCTTGAAATTGCATGGAGACGTTATATGCCAAAGGCACACTGCTTATGAATATTGTGCACATTCTCACACTCTCAAATGTGCCCTAATCTCACAAATATCTTCAAAGATTTTACTAAAAAAATGCTGTTGCCAAAATAAACAAGAAAAGGCAGTCAAGTGTCCACTTTGGAGTTCTGGACCTCAGCTCTCAAAACCAGTCACTGCCAATTAGTCATTGTGCCATTTGGCTGTTCAGGAGCTCCAGGTTTGGCACAAGCATGCAGCCAAAGTACGTTAAGCATCTCAGCTTTAAAATGCAGGTTGTAACTCTGTTACAAACATATTGGTAACGGTGAGATGGACACATCGTAGTATCAGGGAAAAATAGGGCAGAGACAAGTAAGGCATTTTTCACAATGCATCCAATTCTGATTTGCTTTTCCAATCTGATGTTTAATTTAGAACTGTGGATGCAGTTGAATTTGTTTATTTAGACAATGCAATGGCATGAGACTAAAATAGAGTAGCTCTTAGTGTGCAGATAATGACTAGAAAACTGGAGATTTTTGGCTATGCAAATGTCCATAATGACATCTTGCCACGGTGCTGAACTCATGAGGTGCATCAGACAACATGTGTCAGAGGCATTACTGTATTTACACATACAAGCATATATTGTGTCTGAAACCGCTCATTGTTCATTCACCATTCCTCATTTAGCAAATGCTGCAAGTGAATGTAATGAGAACATTTGGACACAGCTGTAAGCACTACTGCACTTTATGTATGATGTCACTTACACATTGTGTCCCAGTCTGACCATTCAGACTTAAACTCAGTTCCAGAAATGTAATTTTAATATAATTTTTGTTTTATATTCTGTTGATTGAATTTGGTTTGAGTTAGATTTCATGCATTATTTTCTGCTCAGAAAACAAGCTTCCAAACAGATTTGAGTGGGAAATGCAGATCTGATTTTTGCTTCCTATATAAACAAAGCCTTGAAGAAGCATGTTTCTGTAGTGGCATAGACACAGAGGTGCCACATCAGCTTGGCTTCTTATTGCACAAGAACCACTGTAAGGATGGATGGAGTTGGCCCATCAGTGGTTCTTGTGCCTTGAGTGACTTTAGGGCTGTGCTGAATAAAAACAGTAACAAAAATCTTACATACTCCAACATTGTCCTTATTATGTTTTGCTGTTCTTCTTCACCTTCTTCAGCTTTCGATACAGGAAAGGGTTCAAATGTCATACTGAGCTGCATAGAGAGGATGTAGAGGCTGTATGGAGGCAGTATGTGTGTGTGAGGAAACCTTCAGCCATACATGTTTAAAAAGCAAGTGAGATTGACATGACACCCCCACACACAGGTTATAGCAATAATGATGGCTCTCTGCTGTTTGTGGTAGGACTGATTGACAGGCAGTAGCTGCTCTGGTGCAGTGTGTGTTTGCACCCTGTCAGTGGTGCTGCGCTTCATGCACCATACATGTGTTATTCATCTGTGTGTGTGAGTGTGTGGCTACATTACTCTTGCTGAGCCTGTTACATGCAGTGTTACCTTGAAAAAATTATATTCCAGAGTATTGCAATATTGTACCTCACAACACAGTGTATGTTTCTTGGTACAATTTTATTTATATATACTTTAATATAATATATTTGTTTATATTTAATAAAAAAAAAGAGATTTTGGAAAAAAAGAGATCAGGCTATTTATTTATTATTATTTGATTATAATACAAACTGAAGAGGAATGAGAAACCATTGAGTAAAAGATCACAGTATACTTTTAAATCACAATATTAAACTTAAAGAATTGCAATGTTTTCATATCACAACACAAATATTGAGATTATATAGTATTGCCAGGCCTCTGTTAATTCTAATCCCTACTTTGCAAATCGCACATTAACACTTCCTGTCTGCGTTTCTGTTGGCTGGTAAACACGTTTTTTGACGTTAAAATGTCCCAATGTCTAACAACTTCGAAAATTGTCAGACACAATATCCGGTGGAAATATAATCAAAAAGTGTCAGCTTGATGCACTTGATGCCACAAGTGTACAGCTATGCCATTCATCCCAGTAATGGCAGAGCTTCACTTCCACAGAGGTTTAAACTATCCCATCAGCTTGCAAAGTTCTTATCCGTAACGGGCTGTATCCCGCACACTGGAAAAAGCAGCCTGTGTAATTCCCATCTTGCATGCCCACAGTGAGAAGCTTCTCACTAAAACAGCCTTGCATTGCCATCTTCTGGAGAAGGACACCAGGCTTTTGTACATATCATGCTGCAGAGTAACTCTGCACATATTTGACTTCACATCGGCAGCAAAACTCTTCTGTGCTATGTAAAACCAGAGGAAAATAGTCAAAAAAATAAAAAGAAAGAAATTAGCCAAGGTAACAAATTATATGACATAACATAGCAATTTTTTTATATTAATATTTCTTTGTGAATGAAAAGATATGTGGCAAAAGTTAGGTGTTTTTTTTTTGCCCTCAACTTTTGTTTTGAATGTTTTTTAGATGCCAGTTCCAAGACTGCCTTGAAAAGCAGCTATAAAGAACAAACGTTTATTGTTAATAAGGGCTGGGCGATATGGCAAAAAATATTATCACGATATTCTTTTTCATATCATTCGATATTGATATTTATCACGATATTGAATCACATTTGCACATTGCACATTTTTTTTTAATTTCCAAAAAAAGAAGAGCAAACAAAATCCTAAAAAGTCTAAATAATCTTTACAAAACTGTGTTGGGGGCCCAGACACTGCCAATGCAGTGGTGTCTGAGGGATCTTCTATGAAAATATGACAATATTTTATAGAGTTTATCAATTGAGTGCAGTTGGATATGAATGTTATAAGATGATCTGTTCATTTTGAATCATAATGACAGTATATATATATATATATATATATATATATATATTACATTAAAATTATTTTCATATTTCATTACATACAGATATCCAAGTATGGGGGCATATAAGCCCTTGTGACTGAGGAATGCTACTGTATGGGGGTTCAGGGGTATCTCAAGAGAGAAACTTTTGAAAATGTAAAAGTCTGAATGGACCATTTTTCTATTTTCATTAAAGTGAGAAAGACTAGTCTACAAACTAGTAATTATTTTGTCTTTCATCCTTGTCAGAGATGGTGACATCTGAATAATTTCACAAAATTAGAACTGAAATCTATTTGTTTATTATTAAAGGCTTGTAATATGCTGATTAATAAAACGAAATTTAGATAGAAAAAACTTTATGGTCTAAAGGCGCTCTTGAAACACGCACCTCATGTTTACTCACTTGAGGGGAAAAAGAGGATGCGGCCCGGGACAGGGCATCAGTGAAGCGTGTTTCAGTGCTAGAGAAAAATATTCAAGAATACAGCGCAGAAAGATCAGATATGAAGTAACCGGCACTTATTATGACAGGGCGTAACCGTCATCATGATGTCTTGCAGTCAAGCTGGAATCAATCTGGGGTCCAGATCGGGAACGCGGTGACATGCGTAGCGGGGGCAATAGCAACTTCATACAGTCTGAGGCTGCGTTTCCACTGCAGCGTAAGAAATCCGCACAAAGCCACCCCCAAAGCGCGTGCCCCACGCTGCTGTCAATTTACAATCCACCTCGCGAGCTTGACGCTCGGCTTTGGTATTAAATGTTGGACAAAACAGCGCAAGCGCATAAACACAGCGCGCAAGTGAATTGCAACAGTGTGAGCACCTTGACACAGCTCGCACGTAAAATGTAAACCTGCAGAACTTGCAAATCACAAACTCGAGCACAAAAAATATGATTGTGCACACAAATTAACAACTCGCGATAAGAAAAAACAAAATCGCGAGTCATGATAGGTCTCACACGCGCGCAGATCTAAACACGCGCAAGTTATTTTCTGCACACACGCGCAGCTGAAATCTTCAAGTCAGTTTTGACACTCAGGGGCAGGGCCCAATCCTTTCTGTTAAAAAATACTATTGGCTGCTGACCAAATCCTGTATTGATTGGCTACATCTCTTCGAATCTCTCGTGATTGGCTGTTGTTGGACAGACAGAAAGTAGGACGATTGGGAAGCTGTTGATGGCTTGTAGCTTTAAGATGTTTTGTGCATGTGTGTATATATATATATATATATATATGGGTCATTCTACGGAAATGTCAATTTTTCTGTCCCTAGCCTTTACAGAAATATTACACTTGAAAAATACTTTAGGGTTACAATTTCTTTATATTTTAAAATGAAACAATATGTTACACCTTCTTGAGCCATCAATGTGGCAATATGTTTTAGAATTCCAAGCACCACAGAAGTGCTTGTCCCCACAGTCATGTACAGACGGAAAATGCTTTATTTTGAGGTCAAAAACAGTGTTTTCTTCCATCTAAAATACAATAATGTGTCCATAACTATCAAATATATGATGTATATTACATAAAAAAAACAAAATGCTAAATAAATATTATAAAATATATAACGAAAGTAGTGGTCCCCTGGAGTTGTGTCACTGGTGTTACCGTTTAACAAAAAAGCTCTTATTTTGAAATAAAAATCACACTGATGACATCACTTGACTTCCTTCTTCCAATTTCCTGGAGATCTATGAAGAGAAGCCCATGGTAAGTCCACTGTCTCTTTTCAGTTATCAGAAATCTTCTCATTTATCTCATGATTTCATATGAAGCTTTTAGTTGAAGTCACTGGTATGACCTCCTTTATTGTTTGGGAATTGTAAAAAACTAGAATACAAATGGATTAAAATACTTAATTTAGTGAGTATACCATGATTGACAACATGTGGGTTGAAACCTTGCAGCAGCCATTTTGTAAAATTCAGTTTTCATGAAAATTGTCACTGGTGTTACCTTCCTTATGGGTAACACCAGTGAAGATCAGTAACACCAGTGACTCCCTTTTATAGATAAACTTTGTTCAAAGCTATTCATTTAGTTCTTTTGCATAAAATAGCACTAAAATTATGTGATTCTAACTTTTCTTTATCATTGTTAATCCTCCTTTGGTCAGGTATTTCTAAATTGAGGGTATGGCTAAACTGAGTGCAGCTGAGAAACAGCGACTATACAGAAAGCGTAGGGATGCTGATCCTTAACGCAGATGAGCTTGTGGCACAATTCCAGGACCTACTCTTTAAATTCAGGAGACACATTTTTAATATTCACTGGCCGTACAGTGAGTACAGGAATCTCAGAGAGAGCCTCACTGCCAAAGACTGCCTAATCCACGTCGATTTCAGCGAGAAATATTCTTGTAAATACTCCAATGAAATCCAGTCAGTCCACTTTGGGGGGTCACATCAGCTGGCGACCCTCCACACTGGAGTGCTTTATCTGGCAAACCAGGCCCCCTTGCCCTTCAGCACCATCTCCCCTAGTAGAAGGCATGACCCACCAGCTATATGGACTCATTTGGATCCAATTCTTAATTTCCTGAAAAAGGACCACACTGATGTCCAAAACCTTCACTTTTTTTTACTGATGGCCCTGCCACCCAATACAAAAACAGCTTAAACTTTTACATCATATCCACGGAGCCACACCAGAGGGGTTTCTCGACTGTGACATGGAACTTCTTTGAGGCAAGTCATGGTAAGGGTTCACCAGATGGAGTGGGGGCTGCACTGAAGAGAACAGCTGACGCATTAGTTCCTCAAGGGAAAGATATTCCTGATGCACAGAGCTTTTTCCAGCTGCTGAAGGACACGAGCAAGGTGAAACTCTACTATGTGTGTGAGAAAGAAGTTGAGAAGAAGGATGAAGGTTTAAAGCAAGTGCCCCTATTCACCATTAAAGGCACCATGAAAATGCATGAGGTCCTTAGCGTTTCTCCCGGCATTCTCAAATACACGGACATAAGCTGTTTCTGCCAGGCTGCTGAGGGGGTGTTTGAGTGTACATGCCACAGCCTAGAGGAGGTTACTCTTGTTGCTATGGATGCAATCAATCAAACAGGCAATGATTTCAGACCCAATGTCATAGAACAGCATAACACTGGGCAGTGGTGTGTTGTGGGATATGATGATGATCCCTACCCTAGCATCATCCTGCAGGTGGAGGAAAACAATGTGCAAGTCAAATGCATGCACCGCAATGGAGTCAATAAGTTTTTCTGGCCAAGCCCCAGAGATGATGTTAACTGGTACGGTGATGAACAGATCATATGCCTGATTCCAGAGCCCATGTCATTAAATAAGGGTTCAGTTCAGATTGATCAGCGGTTCTGGGAGTTCATTATGGGGCAGTTGGGCTAGTAAAATTAAAAAAGAAGCAAAAAGGCACCGTGAAATGGAAAATGGGGACAGTTCAAAGTTTTCCCATCTTTGTCATTGTCTAAACTGCAATTGTCCAATTGTGACTATTTTATGTCATGCTACTTTTATGTTATGTACTTACTTACGGTAATGTACTTTGTTGTACATTTTAGTTGTTTTCTAATGAAGTTAAAATATTAATTTAAAATGTTGTCTATGATATTTTACTAACTGATTTCAGTTCTTATGAAATGATGCATTTGCATATGTTATGTATGTCACTGGTGATTTGTTGTGTCACTAGTGTTACTGTGTTTTTTTTCTTTCACATTCAAATCTGTCACATGTGACATGATGATAATTTTAAATTAATTGAATTCTGCTACACTTAAGAGTTAAGCTTAAAGGATTGTATCATTGCTTGTTAGATTCCTCCGATAGGAGGGAATCTATTGTAATTGACAGTTTTATTATTATTATTATTAGATTCCTCCGATAGGAGGGAATCTATTGTTATTGACAGTTTTATTATTAGATTCCTCTGGTAGGAGGGAATCTATTGTTATTGACAGTTTTATTATTATTAGATTCCTCTGGTAGGAGGGAATCTATTGTTATTGACAGTTTTATTATTATTATTATTAGATTCCTCCGGTAGGAGGGAATCTATTGTTATTGACAGTTTTATTATTATTAGATTCCTCCGGTAGGAGGGAATCTATTGTTATTGACAGTTTTATTAGATTCCTCCGATAGGAGGGAATCTATTGTAATTGACAGTATTATTATTATTATTGATATTATTAGATTCCTCCGATAGGAGGGAATCTATTGTTATTGACAGTTTTATTATTATTATTATTATTATTATTAGATTCCTCCGATAGGAGGGAATCTATTGTAATTGACAGTATTATTATTATTAGATTCCTCCAGTAGGAGGGAATCTATTGTAATTGACAGTATTATTATTATTATTATAAGATTCCTCCGATAGGAGGGAATCTATTGTAATTGACAGTATTATTATTATTATTATTATTATTAGATTCCTCCGATAGGAGGGAATCTATTGTTATTGACAGTTTTATTAGATTCCTCCGGTAGGAGGGAATCTATTGTTATTGACAGTTTTATTATTATTATTATTATTATTATTATTATTATTATTCACCTTGAGCCCCAATATCTCAAAAAGTCACTGGTCAAAAAATTTCTAAATTGGCACATTGATACTCCATGCCAACGGGTACCCCCAAACCAACAATGGAAAACATTCGCCCATAGGTGGCGCTACAGGCCACGCCCAAAAAAAATATTTTCAAAGTGATGGCATTTCTACGCCATTTGTCCAATTATTCTGAAACTTGGTGTAAATGCCTCATTTCTCATGGGGAACAAAAATGCCTCAAGAACCCATAACTTCCGCCATGATGGATTTGCCCGTAACGTGAAAATTTGCAAAAACCTACAAAACTCTTCTTATCCAGAACCGTTGGAAGCCTTAAAGTCCTATTTTTTGGTCAAACATTTTCAAATTTGGTACATTGATACTACAGGCCAACGGGAACCCACAAACCAAGAATGGCCAACATTCACCCTTAGGGGGCGCTATAGGCCATGTCCAAAATTCCCATATTCTGGTCAAAAATGTTCTAATTTGGTACATTGATACTACAGGCCAACAGGAACCCACAAAGCAAGAATTGCCCGTATTCGCCATTAGGGGGCGCTACAGGCTATGCCCCAATGTCCCACATTCAAAGTGATGGCATTTCCACCCCATTTTTTCAGTTCTTCTGAAACTTAATGTACATACCTCATTTCTCATTGTAAACAAAAAAGCCTCCAGGATCCATAAGGTCTGGCATCATGGATTTTCATTTACACTGAAAATGTTTAGTTTAGTATTCAGACAGAAAGACACGTTTTTTGGATTTCTTCATTGGGAGGGTTTAACCCCAACCCTCTACTGACCAATTTTAAATGATTTGCCATTTTGAGGAGGAATCGCATTGCTGCTTGCAGCTATATTTATTATTATTATTATTATTATTATTCTCCTTGAGCCCCAATATCTCAAAAAGTCACTGGTCAAAAATTTTGTAAATTGGCACATTGATACTCCATGCCAACGGGTACCCCCAAACCAAGAATGAACCACATTCGCCCATAGGTGGCGCTACAGGCCACGCCCCAAAAATATTTTCAAAGTGATGGCATTTCTACGCCATTTGTCCAATTATCCTGAAACTTTGTGTACATGCCTCATTTCTCATGGGGAACAAAAAAGCCTCAAGGACCCATAACTTCCGCCATGATGGATTTTCCAGTAACGTGAAAATTTGTGAAAACCTACAAAACTCTTCTTCTCCTGAGCCGTAGTTCCAATTGACTTGAAATTTGGTACACATGTGTAGAATTGCTGTCTTTGAAAATGTTACTTAGGAAAAATGAATACGATACAAAATGGCTGAAAGGGGCATGTTTATGTAAATGTCCACATTTTATCAATATACATGTGTCAATAAATCAAATGTAATTTTGACTAATCGTTTTTCAAACCTAACATGCTTCAAGACGACATCACTCTGAAGTACTGCGTAAAGAATTTCCCACATTCTCCCTTAGGTGGCGCAACAGGCTATGCCCAAAATTCCCATTTTCTGGTCAAAAATGTTCTAATTTGGTACATTGATACTACAGGCCAACAGGAACCCACAAACCAAGAATTGTCCATATTCGCCATTAGGCGGCGCTACAGGTCTGCCCAAAATTCCCATTTTCAGGTCAAAAATGTTCTAATTTTGTACATTGATACTACAGGCCAACAGGAACCCACAAACCAAGAATTGCCCATATTCGCCATTAGGGGGCGCTACAGGCTATGCCTTAATGTCCTATTTTCTGGTCAAACATTTTCAATTTTGGTACATTGATACTACAGGCCAACAGGAACCCACAAACCAAGAATGGCCGACATTCACCCTTAGGGGGCGATATAGGCCATGTCCAAAATTCTCATTTTCTGTTCAAAAATGCACTAATTTGGTACATTGATACTACAGGCCAAAAGGAACCCACAAACCAAGAATTGACCATATTCGCCATTAGGGGGCGCTACAGGCTATGACTTAATATCCTATTTTCTGGTCAAACATTTTCAAATTTGGTACATTGATACTACAGGCCAACAGGAACCCACAAACCACGAATGGCTGACATTCACCCTTAGGGGGCGCTACAGGCCATGTACAAAATTCCCATTTTCTGGTCAAAAATGTTCTAATTTGGTACATTGATACTACAGGCCAACAGGAACCCACAAACCAAGAATTAGATATATTCGCCATTAGTGGGCGCTACAGGCTATGCATTAAAGTCCTATTTTTTGGTCAAACATTTTCAAATTTGGTACATTGATACTACAGGCCAACAGGAACCCACAAGCCAAGAACGGCCCACAGTCGCCCTTAAGGGGCACTACTGGCCATGCCCAAATGTCCTATTTTCAAAGTGATGGCCTTTCCACCCATTTATTCAGTTCTTCTGAAACTTAAAGTACATACCTCATTTCTCATTGTAAACAAAAAAAGCCTCCAGGATCCATAAGGTCCGGAATCATGGATTTTCCTGTACACTAAAAATGTTTAGTTTAGGATTCAGACAGAAAGACATGTTTTTTGAATTTCTTCATTGAGCGGGTTTAACCCCAACCCTCTACTGATCAATTTTAAGTGATTTGCCATTTTGAGGAGGAATCGCATTGCTGCTTGCAGCTATATTTATTATTATTATTATTATTATTATTATTATTATTATTCTCCTTGAGCCCCAATATCTCAAAAAGTCACTGGTCAAAAATTTTCTAAATTGGCACATTGATACTCCATGCCAACGGGTACCCCAAACCAAGAATGGCCCACATTCGCCCATAGATGGCGCTACAGGCCACGCCCCAAAAATTTTTTTCAAAGTCATGGCATTTCCAAGCCATTTGTCCAATTATTCTCAAACCTGTTGTACATGCCTCATTTCTCATGGGGAACAAAAAAGCCTCAAGGACCCATAAATTCTGCCCTAATGGATTTTCCTGTACAGTGAAAATTTGCCAAAACCTACAAAAGTCTTCTTCTCTTGAACCGTAGATCCAATTGACTTGACATTTGGTACCCATGTATAGAATTGATGTCTTTCAATTTGTTACTTAGCAAAAATGAATACAATACAAAATGGCTGAAAGGTGCGTGTTCATGTAAATGACCACATTGCCTCAATATATTAGTGTCAATAAACCAAATGTAATTTTGGTTGATGGTTTTTCAAACCTAACATGCTTCAAAATGACATAACTATGTTGGCTTGAGAAAGCCAACATATTGTTATGTTACATACATTTATTATTATTATTATTATTAATACTATTTTACAAACTAAAATTTCAACAACCTCACCTCCAAGAGCTTTAATGCTATAAGTACCCAACTTGCCACAGACCTGGGGACTGTTCTGAAGTTTGCTGCTATGTCTTTTTTTACCTGATGCGACTTAAGCTTTTTATATAAATGACGATCAAAAATGTAAAAATTCCCATTGATTTACAATGGCTGAGCAAAAATGCCCCCTCTACTGGATTAATACGGTCTACAAGTAAAATCCCATTCACTTACATTGGCTGAGCAAAGAGGCTCCCTCTGCTGGTGTAACTCTGTCTACCAAATGCACTTTTACTGGAGAAATCTCTCTAATGGAGCAATTCTGTCTACTAGTGGGTGGAGCTCCCGACTTTCTCAGCCAGAAGAATTTTGCCTGCGTTTGCACAAAGGTATGTCAATTGTGTGTTTAATGCTTGACATTTGGAACATTCACGCGATTTTATACTATTCATCTCAACAAATGGTAAAACAACTCATATAAATGTTTTCGAGCAGTTTGTGTGAAACAGCGATAATCGTCGCGTCTAACGCACGAGCCCCTATGAGAGTTACTGCACAAGGTCAGTGAGATGTGTTTTACTGCTTCCCAGTTTGAATATTCAAGCGATTTTACACTATTCAACTCAACAAATGGCATACAACTCAAATAAATCTTTGCGAGGAGTTTGAAATCGGGAATCATTATTGAATTCTGGCATTATTACGGGGGTCAACAATGGCGCTGTAATGTCTTTTCAGATGCATTGTTCTAAACAGCGGAAAAACTTAAACAAAATACTGCGTCATTTTTGCCCATTCAGATACATAGAAGAGATCATTACAAACTATAAAAGGTTTACTTTTATTTGTGTACACTTACAATAACAACAAAACCTTGAGCTTTTGTAAAATAACTAAAATAAACCGGGTGCGCCGAATCTGTCTTAGCGAACATCTGTCTGATACACGTCAGAAAAATCAAGTGAAACTCCGCGAACACTTATCACACAAACATGAAACATATGTCTAAAGAAAGAAGGGATGGACGGATCGATCCTAAAGTATCAATACTTCCGAGAATGATGTTTCATCTGCGTGTTCTCTGACAGCACGCGATATTGACACGATCTCATTTTTACTCGCGTCTTCAATGCGAGCAATGTTTGTCTGTTGTATGTGTTTTTAACACTTTCCTGTTTGAACTTTCAAGCGATTTTACACCATTCAACTGAACAAATGGCAAAACAAATCAAATAAATATTTGTGTGAAACAGCGAGCAGCGTCACGTCTAACTCACGAGCCCCGATGAGAGCTCGCATTCGCTTCTTCTTGCGTTTGAACGGACAATTTCATACAACAAAATGTCAAATTACATGATATATTGTGGAGTCTGTTTTGTCTCAAGTGAACATAAACAGTTGATGAAGAAATCGCGAATCTAAATCTAGTATCAACACTTCCGAGAATGATTATCAGCGTTGTTTCTGACAGCGCGAGGCGATCTCATTTTTACTCGCATCTTCATGGAGGTTTGTCGGTTGTATGTAGTTTCACAATCTCAATCAATTAATCTCTGAAATGAATACAGATGTAACAGCACGAAAATAATGAGACTTCACAGTTCTCAAAAGATTAAACTCAATGAAACAAGCCGCACAGACTGTGCCTTGAATGAAATGCGTTTAAAATCCTCTTAAAGAGACAGTAACAATTTTCCAAGTAAATAAAAAGTAGGCCTACAAATGGTTTTTACCCCAAAATAAATTTCTCTCATCGTATACTCACCCTCATTCCATCCCAGATGTGTATTATTTTCTTTCTTCTGGTGAACACAAATGAAGCTTTTTAGAAGATTATCTCAACCTCAATGACTTGAATGGTGATCAGAACACAGAAGCTACAAAAATCACATAAATGCAGCATAAAAGTAATCCATACCACTCCAGTGGTTTAATCCATGCCTTCAGAAGTGATATTATAGGTGTGGGTTAGAAACAGACCTATATATATATATATATATATATATATATATATATATATATATATATATATATATATATATATATATACTTCAAGATGACATCACTCTGAAGTACTGCGTAAAAATATCCCACATTCGCCCTTAGGGGGCGCTACAGGCCATGCCCAAAATTCCCATTTTCTGGTCAAAAATGTTCTAATTTTGTATATTGATACTACAGGCCAACAGGAATCCACAAACCAAGAATGGCCCACATTCGCCCTTAGGGGGCGCTACAGGCCACGCCCTAAATTCCCATTTGCTGGTCAAAAATGTTCTAATTTGGTACATTTATACTACAGGCCAACAGGAACCCACAAACAAAGAATTGCCCATATTCGCCATTAGGGGGCGCTACAGGCTATGCCCAAAATTCCCATTTTATGGTCAAAAATGTTCTAATTTGGTATATTGACACTACAGGCCAACAGAAATCCACAAACCAAGAATGTCTCACATTCGCCCTTAGGGGGCGCTAAAGGCAATTCCCAAATTGCACATTTTTTTGTCAAATACTTTCTAATTTGGTACATTAATACTACAGGCCAACAGGAACCTATAAACCAAGAATGGCTCACATTCGCCCTTAGGGGGCGCTACAGGCCATGCCCAAATGTCATTTTTTCAAAGTGATTGTATTTC
Organism: Moxostoma hubbsi; assembly: GCA_032164185.1. NCBI lineage: Eukaryota > Metazoa > Chordata > Actinopteri > Cypriniformes > Catostomidae > Moxostoma > Moxostoma hubbsi. Next base: position 37,404,814 of record JAVLUX010000011.1, read on the forward strand.
CACCCCATTTATTTAGTTTTTCTGAAACCTGGTGAACATACCTCATTTCTCATTGTAAACAAAAAACCCTACAGGATCCATAAGGTCCGGCATGATGGATTTTCCTGTACACTGAAAATGTTTAGTTTAGGATTCAGACAGAAAGACATGTTTTTTGGATTTTTTCATTGGGAGGGTTTAACCCCAACCCTCTATTGATCAATTTTAAATGATTTGCCATTTTGAGGAGGAATCGCATTGCTGCTTGCAGCTATATTTATTATTATTATTATTATTATTATTATTCCCCTTGATCCCCAATATCTCAAAAAGTCACTGGTCAAAAATTTTCTAAATTGGCACATTGATAGTCCATGCGAACGGGTACCCCCAAACCAAGAATGGCCCACATTCGCCCATAGGTGGCGCAACAGGCCACGCCCCAAAAAAAATTTTCAAAGTCATGGCCTTTCCAAGCCATTTGTCCAGTTATTCTCAAACCTGGTGTACATGCCTCATTTCTCATGGGGAACAAAAAAGCCTCAAGTACCCATAACTTCCGCCATGATGGATTTTCCTGTACGGTGAAAATTTGCCAAAACCTACAAAACTCTTCTTCTCCTGAACCGTAGCTCCAATTGACTTGAAATTTGGTACGCGTGTGTAGAATTGATGTCTTTGAAAATGTTACTTAGCAAAAACGAATACGATATAAAATGGCTGAAAGGGGCGTGTTTATGTAAATGTCCACATTTAATCAATATATATGTCAATATATCAAATGTAATTTTGACTGAGGGTTTTTCAAACCTGACATGCTTCAAGATAACATCCCTTTGAAGTACTGTGCAAAGAATTGCCGACATTCGCCCTTAGTGGATCGCTACAGGCCATGCCCAAATGTCACATTTTCAAAATGATGGCATTTTCACCACAATTTTCTAAATATTCTAAAACTTGGTATACTTGCCTCATTTCTCATTGGGAACAAAAAAGCCTCAAGGACCCATAAGGTACGATTAAAAATGGCTGAAAAGGGCGTGTTTATGTAAATGTCCACATTTAATCAATAAATATGTCAATAAATCAAATGTAATTTTGACTGAGGGATTTTAAAACCTGACATGCTTCAAGATAACATCCCTTTGAAGTACTGTGCAAAGAATTGCCGACATTCGCCCTTAGCGGTTTGCTACAGGCCACGCCCAAATGTCACATATTCAAAATGATGGCATTTTCACCCCAATTTTCCAAATATTCTAAAACTTGGTATACTTGCCTCATTTCTCAATGGGAACAAAAAAGCCTCCAGGACCCATAAGGTTCTGCGTGATGGATTGTCCTGTACTGTGAAAATTTGGGGAAACATTGAAAAGTCTTCTTCTCTTGAACCGTAGATCCAATTGACTTGCCATTTGGTACCAATGTGTAGAATTGATGTCTTTCAATTTGTTACTTAGCAAAAATGAATACAATACAAAATGGCTGAAAGGTGCGTGTTTATGTAAATGACCACATTGCCTCAATATATTAGTGTCAATAAACCAAATGTAATTTTGATTGATGGTTTTTCAAACCTAACATGCTTCAAGATGACATAACTATGTGTGCTTGAGAAAGCCAACATATTGTTATGTTACATACATTTATTAATATTATTATTATTAATACTATTTTACTTACTAAAATTTCAACAACCTTACCTCCAAGGGCTTTAATGCTATAAGTACCCAACTTGCCACAGACCTGGGGACTGTTCTGAAGTTTGCTGGCATGTCTTTTTTTACCTGATGCGACTTAAGCTTTTTATATAAATGACGATCAAATATGTAAAAAAATCCCATTGATTTACAATGGCTGAGCAAAATTGCCCCCTCTACAGGATTAATACGGTCTACAAGTAAAATCCCATTCACTTACATTGGCTGAGCAAAGAGGCTCCCTCTGCTGGAGTAACTCTGTCTACCAAATGCACTTTTACTGGAGAAATCTCTCTAATGGAGCAATTCTGTCTACTAGTGGGTGGAGCTCCAAGCCAGATGGATGTAGCCTGTGTCTGCACAAAGGTGTCAAGTGTGTGTTTAATGCTTGACATTTGGAACATTCACGCGATTTTATGCTATTCATCTCAACCAATGGCAAAACATCTCAAATACATGTTTGTGAGCAGTTTTGTGTGAAACAGATGCGTCGCGTCTAACGCACGAGCCCCCATGAGAATTACCGCACAAAGGTCAGTGAGATGTGTTTTACTGCTTCCCAGTTTGAATATTCAAGCGATTTTACACTATTCAACTCAACAAATGACAAAACAACTCGAATAAATCTTTTCGAGCAGTTTGAAATCGGGAATATTGAATTCTGGCATTATTACGGGGGTCAACACTGGCGCTGTGATGCCCTTTAATTAGATGCATTTTTCTAAACAGCGGAAAAAACTTAAACAAAATACTGCGTCATTTTTGCCAATTCAGATACATGGAAGAGATCATTACAAACTATAAAAGGTCTACTTTTATTTGTGTACACTTACAATAACAACAAAATCTTGAGCTTTTGTAAAATAACGAAAATAAACCGGGTGCGCCGAATCTGTCTTAGCGGTCTGATACACGTCAGAAAAATCAAGTGAAACTCCGCGAACACTTTTCTTCAATGAACACATCTTCAATGCGAGCAATGTTTGTCTGTTGTATGTGTTTTTAACACTTTCCTGTTTGAACTTTCAAGAGATTTTACACCATTCAACTCAACAAATGGCAAAACAACTCAAATAAATATTTGTGTGAAACAACGAGCAGCGTCACATCTAACTCACGAGCCCCGATGAGAGATCGCATTCGCTTCTTCTTGCGTTTGAACGGACAATTTCATACAACAAAATACATGATATATTGTCTGTTTTGTCTCAAGTGAACATAAACAGTTGATGAAGAAATCGCGAATCTAAATTTAGTATCAACACTTCCGAGAATGATTATCAGCGTTGTGCCTGACAGCGCGAGGCGTTCTCATTTTTACTCGCATCTTCACGGAGGTTTGTCGGTTGTATGTATTTGCTTGAATGTATTTGAACATTCACGCGATTTTACACCATTCACGCAGTCTGTATTTTATCATCTCACACCCAAACAAATGAGGGTGTGAGAGACGAAACTGATGTTGCTCAGCTTCACTTGATAGCGTTGGAATGATCACGGAAGATCCATCGAGAACAGATGAACTATTAACAGCAGACTTAGTCCTTCAGGTTCTTCATGATTACAAGTTTCACAATTTCAATCAATTAATCTCTGAAATGAATACAGATGTAACAGCACAAAAATAATGAGACTTCACATTTCTCAAAAGATTAAGCTCAACGAAACAAGCCGCACAGACCTGTGCCTTGAATGTAATGCGTTTAAAATCCTCTTAAAGAGACAGTAACAATTTTCCAAGTAAATAAAAAGTACAAATGGTTTTTACCCCAAAAATAAATTTCTCTCATCGTTTACTCACCCTCATTCCATCCCAGATGTGTATTATGTTCTTTCTTCTGGTGAACACAAATTAAGCTTTTTAGAAGATTATCTCAACCCTGTTGGACCTTTCAATGACTTGAATGGTGATCTGAACTCAGAAGCTAAAAAAATCACATAAATGTAGCATAAAAGTAATCCATACCACTCCAGTGGTTTAATCCATGCCTTCAGAAGTGATATTATAGGTGTGGGTTAGAAACAGACCTATATATATATAGGTCTGGTCTATATATATATAGGTCTATATATATAGGTCTATATATATATATATATATATATATATATATACTTCAAGATGACATCACTCTGAAGTACTGCGTAAAGAATATCCCACATTCTCCCTTAGGGGGCGCTACAGGCCATGCCCAAAATTCCCATTTTCTGGTCAAAAATGTTCTAATTTTGTATATTGATACTACAGGCCAACAGAAATCCACAAACCAAGAATGGCCCACATTCGCCCTTAGGGGGCGCTACAGGCCACGCCCTAAATTCCCATTTGCTGGTCAAAAATGTTCTAATTTGGTACATTGATACTACAGGCCAACAGGAACCCACAAACCAAGAATTGCCCATATTCGCCATTAGGGGGCGCTACAGGCTATGCCCAAATTTCCCATTTTATGGTCAAAAATGTTCTAATTTTGTATATTGACACTACAGGCCAACAGAAATCCACAAACCAAGAATGTCTCACATTCGCCCTTAGGGGGCGCTAATGGCCATTCCCAAATTGCACATTTTTTTGTCAAAAACTTTCTAATTTAGTACATTGATACTACAGGCCAACAGGAACCTACAAACCAAGAATGGCTCACATTCGCCCTTAGGGGGCGCTACAGGCCATGCCCAAATGTCATTTTTTCAAAGTGATTGTATTTCCACCCCATTTATTTAGTTTTTCTGAAACCTGGTGAACATACCTCATTTCTCATTGTAAACAAAAAACCCTCCAGGATCCATAAGGTCCGGCATTATGGATTTTCCTGTACACTGAAAATGTTTAGTTTAGGATTCAGACAGAAAGACATGTTTTTTGGATTTTTTCATTGGGACGGTTTAACCCCAACCCTCTAATGATCAATTTTAAATGATTTGCCATTTTGAGGAGGAATCGCATTGCTGCTTGCAGCTATATTTATTATTATTATTAATATTATTATTATTCTCCTTGAGCCCCAATATCTCAAAAAGTCACTGGTCAAAAATTTTCTAAATTGGCACATTGATACTCCATGCCAACGGGTACCCCCAAACCAACAATGGAAAACATTCGCCCATAGGTGGCGCTACAGGTCACGCCCAAAAGAAATATTTTCAAAGTGATTGCATTTCTACGCCATTTGTCCAATTATTCTGAATCTTGGTGTACATGCTTCATTTCTCATGGGGAACAAAAAAGCCTCAAGAACCCATAACTTCCGCCATAATGGATTTGCCCGTAACGTGAAAATTTGCGAAAACATATAAAACTCTTCTTCTCCTGAACCGTAGCTCCAATTGACTTGAAATTTGGTACACATGTGTAGAATTGATGTCTTTGAAAATGTTACTTAGGAAAAATGAATACGATACAAAATGGCTGAAAGGGGCGTGTTTATGTAAATGTCCACATTTTAGCAATATACATGTCAAAAAATCTAATGTAATTTTGATTAATGGTTTTTCAAACATAACACGCTTCAAGATGACATCACTCTGAAGTACTGCGTAAAGAATATCCCACATTCTCCCTTAGGGGGCGCTACAGGCCATGCCCAAAATTCCCATTTTCTGGTCAAAAATGTTCTAATTTGGTATGTTGATACTACAGGCCAACAGGAATCCACAAACCAAGAATGGCCCACATTCACCCTTAGGGGGCGCTATAGGCCATGTCCAAAATTCCCATTTTCTGGTCAAAAATGTTCTAATTTGGTATGTTGATACTACAGGCCAACAGGAATCCACAAACCAAGAATGGCCCACATTTGCCCTTAGGGGGCGCTACAGGCCAAGCCCAAAATTCCCATTTTCTGGTCAAAAATGTTCTAATTTGGTACATTGATACTACAGGCCAACAGGAACCCACAAACCAAGAATTGCCCATATTTGCCATTAGGGGGCGCTACAGGCTATGCCTTAATGTCCTATTTTCTGGTCAAACATTTTCAAATTTGGTACATTGACACTACAGGCCAACAGGAACCCACAAACCAAGATTGGCCCACATTCACCCTTTTGGGGGCGCTATAGGCCATGTCCAAAATTCCCATTTTCTGTTCAAAAATGTTCTAATTTGGTACATTGATACTACAGGCCAACAGGATCCCACAAACCAAGAATTGCCCGTATTCGCCATTAGGGGGCGCTACAGGCTATGCCCCAATGTCCCACATTCAAAGTGATGGCATTTCCACCCCATTTTTTCAGTTCTTCTGAAACTTAATGTACATACCTCATTTCTCATTGTAAACAAAAAAGCCTCCAGGATCCATAAGGTCCGGCATCATGGATTTTCCTGTACACTGAAAATGTTTAGTTTAGGATTCAGAAGAAAGACATGTTTTTTGGATTTCTTCATTGGGAGGATTTAACCCCAACCCTCTACTGACCAATTTTAAATGATTTGCCATTTTGAGGAGGAATCGCATTGCTGCTTGCAGCTATATTTATTATTATTATTCTTATTATTATTCTCCTTGAGCCCCAATATCTCAAAAAGTCACTGGTCAAAAATTTTCTAAATTGGCACATTGATATTCCATGCCAATGGGTACCCCCAAACCAAGAATGGACCACATTCACCTATAGGTGGTGCTAGAGGCCATGCCCAAAAAAAATATTTTCAAAGTGATGGCATTTCTACGCCATTTGTCCAATTATACTGAAACTTTGTGTACATGCCTCATTTCTCATGGGGAACAAAAAAGCCTCAAGGACCCATAACTTCCACCATGATGGATTTTCCAGTAACGTGAAAATTTGCGAAAACCTACAAAACTCTTCTTCTCCTGAGCCGTAGTTCCATAGGCCATGTCCAAAATTCCCATTTTCTGGTCAAAAATGTTCTAATTTAGTACATTGACACTACAGGCCAACAGAAATCCACAAACCAATAATGGCTCACATTCGCCCTTAGGGGGCACTACAGGCCATGCCCAAATTGCACAATTTTTTGTCAAAAACTTTCTAATTTGGTACATTGATACTACAGGCCAATAGGAACCTACAAACCAAGAATGGCTCACATTCTCCCTTAGGGGGCACTACAGGCCATGCCCAAATGTCATTTTTTCAAAGTGATTGTATTTCCACCCCATTTATTTAGTTCTTCTGAAACCTGGTGAACATACCTCATTTCTCATTGTAAACAAAAAACCCTCTAGGATCCATAAGGTCTGGCATGATGGATTTTCATGTACACTAAAAATGTTTAGTTTAAGATTCAGACAGAAAGACATGTTTTTTGGATTCCTTCATTGGGAGGGTTTAACCCCAACCCTCTACTGATCAATTTTAAATGATTTGCCAATTTGAGGAGGAATCGCATTGCTGCTTGCAGCTATATTTCTTCTTCTCCTTGAGCCCCAATATCTCAAAAAGTCACTGGTCAAAAGTTTTCTAAATTGCCACATTGATACTCCATGCCAACGGGTACCCCCAAACCAAGAATGGCCCACATTCGCCCATAGGTGGCGCTACAGGCCACGCCCCAATAAAATATTTTCAAAGTCATGGCATTTCCAAGCAATTTGTCCAATTATTCTCAAACCTGGTGTACATGCCTCATTTCTCATGGGGAACAAAAAAGCCTCAAGGACCCATAACTTCCGCCATGATGGATTTTCCTGTACAGTGAAATTTTGCCAAAACCTACAAAACTCTTCTTCTCCTGAACCGTAGCTCCAATTGACTTGAAATTTGGTACGCATGTGTAGAGTTGATGTCTTTGAAAACATTACTTAGCAAAAATGAATACGATATAAAATGGCTTAAAGGGGCGTGTTTATGTAATTGTCCACATTTAATCAATATATATGTCAATATATCAAATGTAATTTTGACTGAGGGTTTTACAAACCTAACATTCTTCAAGATAATATCCCTTTGAAGTACTGTGCAAAGAATTGCCCACATTCGCCCTTAGCGGTTCGCTACAGGCCACGCCCAAATGTCACATTTTCAAAATGATGGCATTTTCACCCCAATTTTCTAAATATTCTAAAACTTGGTATACTTGCCTCATTTCTCATTGGGAACAAAAAAGCCTCAAGGACCCATAAGGTACGATTAAAAATGGCTGAAAGGGGCGTGTTTATGTAAATGTACACATTTAATCAATATATGTCAATAAATCAAATGTAATTTTGACTGAGGGATTTAGAACCTGACATGCTTCAAGATAACATCCCTTTGAAGTACTGTGCAAAGAATTGCCGACATTCGCCCTTAGCGGTTCGCTACAGGCCACGCCCAAATGTCACATTTTCAAAATGATGGCACTTTCACCCCAATTTTCCAAATATTCTAAAACTTGGTATACTTGCCTCATTTCTCATTGGGAACAAAAAAGCCTCAAGGACCCATAAGGTTCTGCGTGATGGATTGTCCTCTACAGTGAAAATTTGGGGAAACATTCAAAACTCTTCTTCTCTTGAACCGTAGTCCAATTGACTTGACATTTGGTACCCATGTGTAGAATTGATGTCTTTCAATTTGTTACTTAGCAAAAATGAATACAATACAAAATGGCTGAAAGGTGCGTGTTTATGTAAATGACCACATTGCCTCAATATATTAGTGTCAATAAACCAAATGTAATTTTGACTGATGGTTTGGTTTTTCAAACCTAACATGCTTCAAGATGACATAACTATGTTGGCTTGAGAAAGCCAACATATTGTTATGTTACATACATTTATTATTATTATTATTATTAACACTATTTTACTTACTAAAATTTCAACAACCTTACTTCCAAGAGCTTTAATGCTATAAGTACCCAACTTGCCACAGATCTGGGGACTGTTCTGAAGTTTGCTGGTGTCTTTTTTTACCTGATGCGACTTAAGCTTTTTATATAAATGACGATCAAAAATGTAAAAAATCCCATTGATTTACAATGGCTGAGCAAAAATGCCCCCTCTACTGGATTAATACGGTCTACAAGTAAAATTCCATTCACTTACATTGGCTGAGCAAAGAGGCTCCCTCTGCTGGAGTAACTCTGTCTACCAAATGCACTTTTACTGGAGAAATCTCTCTAATGGAGCAATTCTGTCTACTAGTGGGTGGAGCTCCAAGCCAGATGGATTTAGCCTGTGTCTGCACAAAGGTGTCAATTGTGTGTTTAATGCTTGACATTTGGAACATTCACGCGATTTTATACTATTCATCTCAACAAATGGCAAAACAACTCAAATAAATGTTTGTGAGCAGTTTTGTGTGAAACGGCGAGACGCGTCGCGTCTAACTCACAAGCCCCGATGACAGTTACTACACAAAGGTCAGTGAGATGTGTTTTACTGCTTCCCAGTTTGAATATTCAAGCGATTTTACACTATTCAACTGAACAAATGGCAAAACAACTCAAATAAATGTTTTCGAGCAGTTTGAAATCGGGAATATTGAATTCTGGCATTATTACGGGGGTCAACAATGGCGCTGTGATGTCCTTTTTAGATGCATTGTTCTAAACAGCGGAAAAAACTTAAACAAAATACTGCGTCATTTTTGCCCATTCAGATACATGGAAGAGATCATTACAAACTATAAAAGGTCTACTTTTATTTGTGTACACTTACAATAACAACAAAACCTTGAGCTTTTGTAAAATAACGAAAATAAACCGGGTGCGCCGAATCTGTCTTAGCGATCATCTGTCTGATACACGTCAGAAAAATCAAGTGAAACTCCGCGAACACTTATCACACAAACATGAAACATATGTCTAAAGAAAGAAGGGATGGACGGATCGATCCTAAAGTATCAATACTTCCGAGAATGATGTTTCATCTGCGTTGTCTCTGACAGCACGCTCCGTGAGGCGATCTCATTTTTACTCGCATCTTCAATGCGAGCAATGTTTGTCTGTTGTATGTGTTTTTAACACTTTCCTGTTTGAACTTTCAAGCGATTTTACACCATTGAACTCAATAAATGGCAAAACAACTCAAATTAATGTTTGTGTGAAACAGCGAGCAGCGTCACGTCTAACTCACGAGCCCCGATGAGAGATCGCATTCGCTTCTTCTTGCGTTTGAACGGACAATTTCATACAACAAAATGTCAAAATACATGATATATTGTGGAGTCTGTTTTGTCTCAAGTGAACATAAACAGTTGATGAAGAAATCGGGAATTTAAATCTAGTATCAACACTTCCGAGAATGATTATCAGCGTTGTGTCTGACAGCGCGAGGCATCTCATTTTTACTCGCATCTTCACGGAGGTTTGTCGGTTGTATGTGTTTGCTTGAATGTATTTGAACATTCACGCGATTTTACACCATTCACGCAGTCTGTATTTTATCATCTCACACCCAAACAAATGAGGGTGTGAGAGACGAAACTGATGTTGCTCAGCTTCACTTGACCGCGTTTTAAGGATCACGGAAGATCCATCGAGAACAGATGAACAATACTAATAGCTGAATGTGCTTCAAGCTCAACATCATTACAAGTTTAATACTGACTACAGTCTCACAATCTCAATCAATTAATCTCTGAAATGAATACAGATGTAACAGCATGAAAATAATGAGACTTCACAGTTCTCAAAAGATTAAACTCAATGAAACAAGCTGCACAGACCTGTGCCTTGAATGTAATGCGTTTAAAATCCTCTTAAAGAGACAGTAACAATTTTCCAAGTAAATAAAAAGTACAAATGGTTTTTACCCCAAAAATAAATTTCTCTCATCGTTTACTCACCCTCATTCCATCCCAGATGTGTATTATGTTCTTTCTTCTGGTGAACACAAATGAAGCTTTTTAGAAGATTATCTCAACCCTGTTGGACCTTTCAATGACTTGAATGGTGATCTGAACTCAGAAGCTAAAAAAATCACATAAATGTAGCATAAAAGTAATCCATACCACTCCAGTGGTTAAATCCATGCCTTCAGAAGTGATATTATAGGTGTGGGTTAGAAACAGACCAATATATATATATATATATATATATATGATTAAAAAAAATTGTAATTTTTTATTTTTTATTTTATTTTTTTATTTACTATAAATACTCCTCCCTGCTCAGGAGTATTTATAGTAAATAAAAAAATAAAATAAAAAATAAAAAAATTACAATTTTTTCTGGGGTGATTTGGTTATGTAAATCACAAAACACAAAAAAAAACAGAAAAAGAACTCTTAAGAGAGAAGTGCGCTTATGAAAGTCAAAGTAGCGATTTATAGTAAAAAATGACTTAATTAATGATCTGTTTCTCTCCACTTCTCATTTACTTACAACAGAGCTGAGATATTCTTCTAAACATCTTCATTAAATTTCAGCAGAAGAAAGTCATACACATCTGGGACTGCATGAGGGTGAGGAAATGATCAAATATCCTTTTAACATTCATGTAACAAAAGGGTCTCGACTGGGCAGGGAAGAAGGACACGGCGACAAGCTTTCCAACACAAAGGTAAGGGTTTACATTAATTATCCAACGGGCAAGGGTAACATAAACTTTAATTCACAACTGAGGGTAACATAAACTTTTCCGGCTTTAAACTGCGGCTGCCAACACTGGACTGGCGTCCTCCTCTTACTGGCGGTGCTGTGGCTCTTTTATGCCGCTCTCCCCGTGCTCACTGAAATTAGAGACAGGTGTTAGACATATTTTAGCTCAGGTGTAAGTGCCCTTACCGCTCCCCCTCTCCGGACGGGCGCTTGACCACGCACCCGCTGCCACAATTCACTTATTTTTACAAAGCATACAATGAAGTCTTAGGACAAAATGAAAATCTTAGTGAATGCCGTATGTGGTATAATGACATGGAGAGCTTAAATAATTTTCAATTTATTGCATTTATTTAATATTTTTGCTGTGATCTTGTTTTATTGTTATCATCGAGTTCCAGTCTTGGTTCAAGGTTCAGTCTTTCTCAAGCCAACATCAAAGTTTGTCTTGACAAACTTTTTTTTCTAGTTCTGAAGTACTATGCAAAGAATGGCTCGCATTCGCCCATAGTGGGCGATACAGGCCACGCCCAAAAGTCCCATTTTCAAAATTATTTCATTTCCACCACATTTGTCCAATTCATTTGAAACTTGGTGTACTCACCTCATTTCTTTCGGGGAACAAAAAGCCTCGTAGACCCATCATTTCCACCATGATAGATTTTCCTGTAGAGTGAAAATTTGGAAAAACCTACAAAAATCTTCGGTCTACCCATGTGTATAATTGATGTCTTTCAATTTCTTACTTAGCAAAAATGTATAAAACACAAAATGGCTTAAAGGGGTGTATTTATGTAAATGTCCACATTTTATCAATATAAATGTCAATAAATCAAATGTAATTTTGACTGATGGTTTTTCAAACCTAACATGCTTCAAGATGATCAGTCTGAAGTACTGCGCAAAGAATGGCCCACATTCACACTTAGGGGGCGATACAGGCCACGCCCAAAATTCCCATTTTCTGGTCAAACATTCTAATTTGGTACATTGATACTACAGGCCAACAGGAACCCACAAACCAAGAATTGCCCACATTCACCCCTAGGGGGCGCTAAAAGCCATGCCCAAATGTCGCATTTTCATAATGATGGCATTTTCACCCCATTTATTAAATTCTTCTTAAACTTAATGTACATACCTCATTTGGAACAAAACAGCCTCAAGGATCCATAAGGTCCGGCATGATGGATTTTCCTGTACACTGAAAATTTTTGTTTAGGATTAAGACAGAAAGACATGTTTTTTGGATTTCTTCATTGGGAGGGTTTAACCCTAACCCTCTACTGATCAATTATGAATGATTTGCCATTTTGAGGAGGAATCGCAATGCTGCTTGCAGCTATATTTTATAACTGTTTTTCAAATATTTTCATTGTTATAGCAAATACATGGTTGCGCAAATGAACTAACATCATACAGTCACACTTTTAACAAACCTGATTAAAATAAATAAAACATAATCTCCTTATTTGCTAGATTATCATTAATTTTCTGTACCTCTGACTGCATGTACTGAAAAAAATTAGAAATAACATTTCATAAACACCTTTAATATTGCTAAAGAAGTAAGGTAACACCAGTGACAAAAAAATGGTGTATGGGGTCTTTAAATACATGCACAAAAAAAATAAAAAATCATTAAGCTCTCATTTATGTGTACTCATAAAGTCAAAGGGTAATCTAATAATGTGGTCTAAGTTTAAATGTTAGAAAAAGAAATACATTTTAAGACATCTTGCCATACCAAAAGTGGACGTTTCTGTAGAATGACCTCTATATATATATATATATATATATATATATATATATATGTGAGGCAAGATGACACTAGCTGTGTTTTGAATAAAACGAGAGCGCATTCATCCGAAGTATGATAAGAGACTTGAAAGAAGGGCCAGATGAGCGGTCATTATAAAGCCTTGCTACTGACGACGATCATTATCGGTCATATAATGTTGCGACTGACAAATCAGAATCAAACATTTCAGAGAGCCATGTAATAACAATGTTAATGTACTCTTGATTTCCTAACCTGGCCATATTCTGCTGCATCTGCTGTGCTTTCCCAGCCCCAAGGGTCCTAGGGCCTGACTGGCTTCCTCTCTGAGCCTGCATTTCATCTACATAATGAATTCATGTAGAGGCTGATGAGTAGTGGATGGACCTTGAAGTACCACACTAACAAGCTGGGAACTGTCTGTCATATAGCTATCTACACGCACCATTTTGTGAAACACTAATGTTCCCTTCAACATTAACGTTAGATGAACCTGCTTCAGGGTACCTCTCAACAGTTTCACTAAACGCCTTGCTGTGTTCTGTATTTCCACTTATTTTCAGTATATATATATATATATATATATATATATATACAAAACATCTTACAACTACAAGAAATTAAGGAGGAATTTAGACAGAAACCATAACCTCTTTACTGTCTGCCATCATCCGATTCCCAATCTTCCCAGTTCCCTCCTTTGGAAAAATAAAACCATTATATTAGGAAATCCCAATTAGTGAGGGTGGTATTAACGCCTTGGACTTTGAATCAATGTTTGGGGCATTTAAGAGTAAATGGTTGAAATCATACTTATCACAACCTTGCTCTATGTGGTTTCACATACCTAGATCTCTATTTAATAAAATAGGTGGGCTTGAATTTCTTTTAAAATGTGATTTTGAGGTAACTAAGGTTCCTATTAAATTATCAAACTTCCACAAACAACTTCTCCAATACTGTAAAATTTATCCACAACTTTTCTCCCTATGGAATAACAGGGTCATTACAATTAATAGGAAATCATTGTTTAAAAGTGATTGTATGAGATGGGTATTGTGTTTGTGAATGATATATTAGATGATAATGGTAACTTTTTGGAACATATTGCCTTTTTGCTCAAGTATAATCTTAACCGCACTTATACAGAATATAACAAAATGTGTAAATCAATACCATTACCATTATTACAGTTAATCCAAAACACATTGATGTATGTGAGGATAAGACTTTCACTAACCTTACCAAATCTAGTAATTAATGAATGTAATTTATATGACAGAAAATGTAATAACAAATGTATTCATTATTTTTTTGAAATCTAGAATGTTTTTGGATTATAATAGAGGATTGTGTGTACAAGTTCCAAATATGAATGCCTTGTCCATAGATAACCCACATTTCAAATTCATCAAATGGCCCATTTCCCCTAAAGTCAAAGAGACTCACTTTAAAATAATTTATAAAATATATCCGGTTGCTGACTTTCTTAGAAAGAGGTTTAAATGTGAAGTAGATCCCTGTGAATTTTGTGAGGCAACTGATGAGACTCTGGAACATTTGTTCTTTTTATGTCCTATGGGTAAAAGCTTCTGATCTGATTTACATAATTGGCTGTCATTTAAGATTGATGACATCCCGACATTTGACTTATCACAAATTATCTTTTTTATGGATAATGTAGATTCATCCCTATCTGATTTGGTTAATATGATTGTTCTCATGGGTAAATATCATGTTCATTATAGTAAGTGGAGATATTCGAAGCCTTCTTTTTCATGGTTTATGAACGATTATAAATTGTGTTTTCCTCACTGAAAAAGTAATGTCTAGTAGTGATATATCCAGACAATTGTTTTGATAAATATCTACTTGTATGCTATGTCTAAAGGATGCTTTTATGACATTTTTTTCTTTAATATTTAAATTTTTTCTCTAGCCTTTTGCTCTCGAGACTTTTTTTTTTTTTTTTTAACTAATACCCCCTTGTTTGCTTTTTGTTGTTAAGTATTGTGTAGGGGACACTTTTCTTTCATTTACACTGACAATAATTGTATTGTTCCTATTTATGTATATTTCTTATTTCTCTCGTAAGAGAGTTTTGTATGTTTTTTCTTGTCAAAAGAAAAAAGTTTGCGCTTTCTGTCTGTCCTCATCCAACAACAGCCAATCACGAGAGATTCGAAGAGATGCAGCCAATCAATACAGGATTTGATCAGCAGCCAATAGCATTTGTTAACAGAAAGGATTGGGCCCCGACCAGAACAGGTTTACATTTTATATGTGAGCTGTGTCATGGTGCTCACACTGTTGTAATTCACTTGCGCTGTTTTGTCCAACATTTAACACCATACTTTGCTTCCATAGGAAGGAATTGAAAGTGCTTGCTCACATTCGCTCAGCACTCGCCAGTGGAAACATACGACAAGAAAGCCAAACTGCTAGCGTTTTTAGCAACACGCATGTCTAGATGTAGAACACAGGCTAAATATTGAAAATTACTCAAAAGCTTATCGTCGATATCGTGGAGTTTTTTAGCGCGATTAATATTGATAGCGTTTTATCGCCCAGCCCTATTGTTAATTTAAAGGAATATTTTGGGTTCAATGTAGGTTAGGCTCAATCAACAGCATTTGTGGTGTAATACTGATTACCACACAAATTAATTTTGACTTGTCCCTTCTTTATCAAAAATCTGGTTTGCAGATGAGGCAAACTTACAATGGAAGTGAATGGGACCAATAGTAAACATTAAAATACTCCATCCATCCATCCATCCATCCATCGTCAACCGCTTATCCTGTGTACAGGGTCGCGGGGGGCTGGAGCCTATCCCAGCTAACATTGGGCGAAAGGCAGGGTACACCCTGGACAGGTCGCCAGTCCATCGCAGGGCCACACATAGACAGACACACACTCACACTCACATCCACACCTAGGGCAATTTTTGGAAACACCAATTAACCTAGCCTGGATGGCTTTGGATGGTGGGAGGAAGCCGGAGCACCGGGAGAGAACCCACGCAGACACGGGGAGAACATGCAAACTCCACACAGAAAGGCCGGGGCAACCGGGGTTTGAACCCATGACCTTCTTGCTGTGAGGCGACAGTGCTAACCGCTGCACCACCTTGATTAAAATACTCACTGTTTCAAAATTAGAGACACAAGGCATACACAATATGCATATAGTGTAATAAAATTACTTACTATCCTTTTCCGTGTAAAGTTATAGATCATTTTACTTTGTTGCTATGATGATGTAATGTCAACAAACCCTAAAAAGACTGTAAATATGACAATTTAAATAATATTACAACATAAATAATACATGTGTTTTAACAGAAGAATTAATGGAAGTGCTTTTATAAAATTATAAAATGCACATTTCTGCCTTTAAACCCTCCAAAAATCTGCCCTATTTACTTCCATAGTGCCTAACTAGCTACGTTTACATGCAACCAACTAATCCATTTATAATCCGACTGATAGCTCAATCGGATTGGAAAGCCTTCACATAACACAAAAATGATTAGATTGAGCTGGATCTGAATGAAATTTCAATCTGAATAAAGGGGGGTGGTGTAGACATAAAATAGTCAGATTAAAAGAAAAATATTCGCCAATAAATGTAAATGTTTGAATCTGACTACTTTCTCAATCGTATTCAAAATTCTTTGCGCTCGAGTGCAGAGATGTGGTGCGTATGTATATTTATACATGATACTCTTTGCGGGAACCTAATTTATACAAAGCGATGACAAAACGCATTATTAAGGGTATGAAGGCTCGCACTAAATATTCTGCAGGACACAATTTTTTTAATGACATCACATAAAGTAAAAAAGAATGTTCTTAAGCAGCAGGTTCTGGTGTTATTATTGTTTAGTGATATTTTCCAAGTAGAGTGAGTAACACAAGAAGAAAGCTTTTTTTGTCATTTTTTTTTAGGTATCTCAAAAAAGCAAAAACAGCAATTATGGATTTTGGTACCATTTTCACTTTCTCAGCCTTTCTCCGATCCTTCAGAATGCAACGACTGCCGCTCTTCGCATAAACAAGAGTATGTTTCAGAATACATTTGCGAATATTTGTATCAGACTGCAAAGTTTAGGGGATAAATAAACAGTGCATCTCAATCCAAACTCATGAAAAGTTTTTCAGAATATAAAAGTTGGCAATTTTGTATGGTCTCGCACGATATTGTTAACATAAACTAGTAGGAATTCATCACATGCAAATTCCTGGATGTCTAATGTGGAAGTAAGCATTACTTCAATGCATGAGGTGTTAAGGACATACTTATTAATATTATGCCCTAACCCAAACCCCTTATTTATTCTAAACCAATAAGTAGAGTGTGTAAACATGATAGGAAGCTGTTGTGTGTGTGACAGAAGCAAGTAATTGTCTCGTATTAGATGGAAACGATGTCCAGAAATGTCATTGGCTGTAATGAATTAAAAATTCAAAGGAGTGCAGTCGCACGATACGAATTAGCCAAATTTAGAAAGTCATATGAATCCTGATGATTTCGCAGTGAGAGTGTGTTGGTACATTCAGAATCTGCAATCTGATTAAATTTATTTGGATTGACGAAAATGAGTGCATGTAAACATTGTTGCTTTTTTAAAGAAAAGGAGGGACGAGGCAAAATTCTTTTTTCTGGAAATCAATATTATGCCACAAATGTCATTAATTGAGCTTAACTTGTATTGAATCCGGAACATTCCTTTATCTTGATTGCGGCATTATTATATTGCATATTATGAATTGTACATTGCGTTACAGTGCAAAATAAACACAGAAACGAGATGACCGGATTTTTTCCAATTTGTCCGGTAAACTTTAGAATTCCTGGATATGTTGGCTCACACAAAAAATTTCTCAGCGGAAACTGTGCTTTCTGTAGTGATTAATCAGTCTATTGATTATTTGACTGATAGAATATTTAACGACAGGTTAATGGTAATATCTCCTCTTAATTGTTCATTAATCAGTCAAACTTTGATATTTCCCAAAACTTCTCAACTCCCAGTGGAGATAAATTGTTATTTCATTTGATTTGTGTAAACACATTACAAACGAGAATGATATTTCTCTCTCCAGGGAGATAATTAGATGAACTACAATGAAGGAAAATTGTGCTATCCAGAGTGGACTGCAGCAAAATTTTTTCATTTTGCACCTGTCACATGATTCTTATAATCCGTTTGTGTTGCAGGATTATCTTTAATGACACACAAGATACTCAAGGAGGTTAAAAAAGTTAAAGGACTTCAAGTTAAAGAGTAAATTGTTTAAAAAGGACCACTGCATTTAAATTTGTCACTATTTTACTTGCACATTAGGTGATTAGAGGCATTTTGAGAACAGCAATTCAAACATTGCAGTTCGTTATGTTCAAAGGGTTTAAGCTGTTTAACATTATGAACTTGACTCTATGGCCTTACCACTGCAAACACACACAACACTCTTCCCCCAAAACCATAACAACATCTAAATCATCACACATCTAAATCACATTTACACACATGTACACACATTTTGTACACACTTCCTAAGTGATCCAGGACCCCAATGAACCCGTTTCAGTCACAAAAATATTTGGAAAAAACAAATGAATGCAGAAAAAAAAAAAAAAAAATTAAAAGCAGCAAAACAAAGTTGGCACGATTGCGGCTAACTCTGCCTTCAAATTACCCTTCCCCAAATTACGCTCAGACTTTCTCCACCGCTCTAATTAAACATTAGCTTTTAGTTGATCCAGATGGGGCTTTGTTTTGAAGTTTTATTTTAGAAAGAGATTGCTTTCTGCTCTGGGAATTGCAACAGTATATATAAAACCTGACAAAGTTGAAGAGGAAATCCATGTTCCTGTGTTTCCTTGCTTTATACTTAGATTGAATGTGAAGCAATGTTCAAAAATGTATATTAGAATACTGCTTCATCTGCTCCAGATGATCCAAGTATTATCTGCTCATGATTGTCCTCTACCACACATGCATTTCCTGTCCCAGGCAATGACCATCTACTTGTACACATTAAGCTGATTTGTTCTGTTAATTCAGTTCAAAGCTCTTCACTAAACAGTAAGAATGAATTGTACTCACATAGAGTGATACTAATTTACACTTTGAGATTTTTGTAGCACCTGACTCAATAAAGAAATTCCTCAAATCATGTTACTGTGCAAACAAGGCCCAAAAAATGTTACTAGATGCAATTTGCATGTCGCAAATCTTGCAGACCAGTTCTAAGTGCAAAGTTGTGGAGGATGCAGCAGAATACAGTGATCTATCATACTTTACTAAGACTATAAAACCATCTCTCCACCACTCATACAGACACCCACCAGCTTTCCATGGGTGATAATCACACAGTGTTAATTGCACGAGTCAAATAGAGCTATGGTGTAATATGGTGTATTCTACAATTAGCCTAAATTACATAGAAAATAGGCATATTTGCGCTGAATAGAATGTCACTGAGTTTGTTTAAATACTCATGGTGCAGATAGCACCTAGTTAACCTCTGTAGTGGGTGGTTAATGAATAAGACACACCATTTTGCGCTGAAATACCACACACAAAAGTGTCGCAAATGTTTATTTGGGTCTCCTTGGACCACTGTTTTTACGAGTATGAAGTATAAGAATGTCCACTATAATTCAACTGTCCCATATGCATATTGAGGATTCACTTTTAGAGGGCACGTGAAAGAGAATAAAATAACAATGGATGAAAGTGGGGTAGAGAAAGAAAGAAAGAAAGAAGGAACCGAGAGTGGCAAATAAAGAGTGAGTGAAGGAGGTAAAGAATAGAGGGAATAAAAGCTAAAAGATGAGGAGGGATGACTGGAGAGGTTGTCAAAAGGACAAGCACTTATTCACTGTTAATGATAGTAGAGTATCACTCTAATCTCTGCCATCATTAGCCAGATTATATCAAGGGAGATTGGGCTTTGCATTTAGATCCAATCATTGACACCAAATCAATAGAAAGAGGATATCATATGACCCACAGTTTAATTCTGTAAAAGAGCAATACACGGCGGCGTCGAACGTCCTTTTCAGGACGCGTCTTTTTAAAGATGCCATTCCGCCCCTGTGTAGTTCCTGGATGCGGTAGAGTGCTCTCCGCTTCAGACGGCCACAGGCGTTGTCTCGTGTGTCTGGGCGGCGATCACACTAAGGCAGCGTTTGTGGATGGTTCATGCTCTCACTGTGAGAGCATGACCATGGCAATGTTGCGGTCGCGGCGTGCTTTCAATAGAAAGCACACCACTCCAGCCGCCCCCTGTGTCGCTCCTTCTTCCCACGGGATTGAGGATGATGCGGCTGGTAATGGAGGCGATTTGGGGAGGGCAGTGGGTGCAGTTCCGCCGGGTATGCCCCCTCGGACCACCCGCCCCCCCCCCCCGACACGCTCGTTGACCCCCGTCCGTGCTCGAGGCAACGGCGACTCGCCTCCGGGCCGGTCTGCCTATCCTCTGGAGGTCGAGGTGGATGAGCTTGCCGCTCCATCGGAGAGCGCGGCATCTGACGCTGATGCCTCCCCCGGGCTGCCGCCTTCGGGCCAGCACGCCCAGGCTGAGGCTGATGCGCAGATGTCCGACATGCTTGCCCGGGCCGCCGTCAGTGTGGGGTTGGATTTGAACCCTCCGTCCTCTCCACACCCGTCACGGTTGGATGACTGGTTCCTGGGGTCTGGGCACCGCTCGTAGGCACCTCCGGTCCTGTTTTTCCGGAGGTGCATGACGAGCTGACGTCTTCATGGAGAGCCCCGCTTTCCATTCGTCAAAAGCCCTGCTCGTCCGCTCTCGCTACCCTCGATGGCGGAGCGGCCCACGGGTATACGGCGATTCCCCAAGTGGATAGGGCCGTTGCGCTCCATCTATGTCCCGGTAAACCTACCACCTGACGCTGGTGCCCTATACTACCTTCCAAGGCCTGAAGGACGACATCCTCGTTGAACACCAAAGCCTACAGCACCGCGGGACAGGCCGCTTCCGCCTTGCATGCCATGGCCATCCTTCAAGTCCACCAGGCCAAGGCACTCAGGGATCTGCACGAGGGTAGCCCTGACCGCAATGTGCTGCAGGAATTGCGCTCAGCGACCGACCTTGCCCTCAGAGCCACGAAGGTCACCACGCAGGCACTCGGGCAGGTGATGACCACCCCTGTGGTCCAGGAACGTCATCTATGGCTCAACCTGGTCGAGATGCGTGAGGCCGACAAAGTTCGCTTCCTCGACGCCCCTGTCTCCCAGTTTGGCCTCTTTGGCGACAACGTCGAGGACTTCGCCCAGCAGTTCTCTGCGGTGAAAAAGCAGACGGAGGCCATCTCACATATCCTGCCTCGCCGCAAACCTGCCGCCACGGCCACTGCCCCGTCTCCTCGCCGAGGGCGTCCCCCTGCGGCCAAGAAATCTGCTCCGCCTCAACCCGGGCCCAACTCTCAGCCCCACCGTCAGGCACACTGCAGGAAGCAGACACCCCCCGTCTCTCAGACCCCCTCGAGGACCCGTAAGGCTCCCAGGCACTCCTGAGATGGATGACCCAGCGACAGAGATGTTAGCTCCGGAGGTGGTAAGACTGCTCCGTCCCCCGGTGGAGGGCCAGGAGGAGAATCTTTTGTTTTTGAAAATTTGTTATGTGTCGGCCCCCTTAGATGGGGTTGCGGTAACCACATTCTCAATAAAAGAGCTAGTCTCTGGGTCACCTGGCCCGCAAATGCCGTTCTCACGGCACTCTGCCACCAGATCTCAACAGTCCCGGCTTCCTGGACATGGACCAACCGTCTCCAGCCCCACAAATGTTCCCCGGCCGGCCGGTTCTGACGAGTCTCCTCCTCAGTCGCCAACCCACCCCCTGCCGGGTGTGCAGAGCAAGGTAAGTGCTTTGAGTCTTTTCTCAGCACCCCAGCCTCGGGTTGCCCTGTCGCAGCCCGACGCTGCCCTACCTGCTCCGCCCCGCTGCGATGCTCCGCCGGGTACGTCAAAATTAATTGTCCCTTTGGTGCCCCTAGCTCAGAGGTTGGATGCGTGGCTTTCACTTCCCAACCCATCTCGCTGGCTGGCCCGGACCATTCGACTCGGTTATGCAATTCAGTTTGCCAGGCCCCCGCCCCCCTTCATGTGTGTCCACTTTTCCGCAGTACACGGCGAACATGCCCAGTCCCTGTGCACGGAAAACGCTACTCTTTTGTTCAAAGACGCAATAGAGCCTGTCCCTTCAACCGAGATGAAGAAGGGTTTCTACAGCCCTTTCTTTATCGTACCCAAGAAAGGCGGCGGCTTACGACCAATCTTGGACCTGCGAGTTCTCAACCAAGCTTTGCACAAACTCCCGTTCAAAATGCTCACGCAGAGACACATCTTAACCTGCGTCCGGCATCTAGATTGGTTCGCAGCGGTAGACCTGAAGGACGCGTACTTCCACGTCTTCATTCTGCCTCGACACCGCACAATCCTGCGGTTTGCGTTTGATGGCCAGGCATATCAGTACAAAGTCCTCCCCTTCGGCCTGTCTCTGTCCCCTCGCATCTTCACGAAAGTCGCAGAGGCAGCTCTTGTCCCGCTCCGAGAAGCCGGCATCCGCATACTCAATTACCTCGACGACTGGCTTATTCTGGCCCACTCGCGAGAGTTACTATGCGCTCACAGAGACCAGGTGCTCAGGCACCGCAGCTGTTTGGGGCTTCAGGACAACTGGGAAAAGAGCAAGCTTACTCCAGTCCAGAGCATCTCTTTTCTCGGTATGGAGTTAGACTCGGTCTCAATGTCAGCACGCCTCACCAACGAGCTTGCCCAGTCAGTGTTGAGGTGCCTTGCACCTACAGGCCGGGCACAACGGTCCCCTTAAAACTTTTCCAGAGGCTCCTGGGGCATATGGCGTCCTCCACGGCGGTCGCGCCGCTGGGGTTGATACATATGAGACCGCTTCAACACTGGCTTCAGACCCGAGTCCCGAGACGAGCATGGCACCGCGGCACGCATCATGTGACAATCACCCCCGCCTGCCGCCAAACATTAAAACCCTGGACAGACCTCTGTTTCTTACGGCTGGAGTACCCTTACAGCAGGTGTCCCGACGCATCCTGGTCACGACCGACGCCTCCAGATCGGGTTGGGGCGCCATATGCAACGGGCACGCAGTAGCAGGCCGTTGGAATGGGGCCCAGCTGCGTTGGCACATCAACTGCCTTGAGTTGTTGACTGTCCTTTTGGCCCTGCGGAAGTTTCTCCCGTTAGTTCGAGACAAACATATCCTGGTCAGGTCGGACAGCACCACTGCGGTGGCGTACATAAATCACCAAGGCGGCGTACGCTCCCGCCACATGTCACAATGACAACGCTTGCCTGGCGGAGAGTGGAGGCTTCACCCCCACTCGGTTCATCTGATCTGGGGACAGTTCGGCAAGGCCCAGGTAGACCTGTTTGCCTCCCGAGAGACCTCCCACTGCCCGCACTGGTACGCCCGCTCAGAGGCTCCCCTCGGGGCAGATGCACTGGCATACAGCAAGTACGCATTTCCCCCAGTGAGTCTTCTTGCACAAGTGCTGTGCAAGGTTAGGGAGGACGAGGAACAAGTCACTCTTGTGGCTCCTTACTGGCCCACCCGGGCCTGGTTCTCGGACCTTGTACTCCTCGTGACAGCCCCTCCCTGGCGAATTCCCCTGAGGAAGGACCTTCTTTCTCAGGGACGGGGCACGCTCTGGCATCCGCATCCTGACTTTTGGAACCTCCATGTCTCCCACAGTCGTAGCCACGATCAACCAAGCCAGAGCCCCTTCTACAGGAAACTCTACGCCCTGAAATGATGTCTGTTCATGAATTGGTGTTCTTTCCGGCCAGAAGACCCACAGAGGTGCGCAGTTAGGTCAGTGCTCATGTTCCTACAGGAGAGGTTGGAGGGGAGGCTGTCCCCTTCCACCTTGAAGGTGTATGTTGCCGCTAGCAAGTCTCTGGGTAAGCCCGACTTAATCGTCAGGTTCCTAAGAGGTGCCCGGAGGTTAAATCCCTCCTGGCCAAACCTGTTCCCCTCCTGGGATCTCTCGGTGGTACTCGCCAGTCTTCAGAGATCCCCCTTTGAGCCGCTAGAATCAGCTGGACTCAGGGCCCTCTCCCTAAAGATGGCCCTGCTGATCGTGCTCACCTCCATCAAGAGGGTTGGGGACCTGCAAGCATTCTCAATTAATTACACTTGCCTGGAGTTCGGTCCGGCAGACACTTATGTGATCCTAAGACCTCGACCGGGCTATGTGCCCAAGGTTCCTACCATGCCCTTCAGAGATCAGGTAGTGAACCTGCAAGTGCTGCCCTGGGAGGAGGCAGACCCAGCCCCCTCACTGCTGTGTCCGGTACGTGCCTTGAGTGCCTACCTGGAATGCACCCAGAGCTTCAGGCGCTCTGAGCAGCTCTTCGTCTGCTTTGGGGGACAGCGGAAAGGGAATGCTGTCTCCAAACAGAGGCTGTCCCACTGGGTGGTGGACGCCATCCTATTGGCCTATCACACCCAGGCTGTGCCACCCCCCCTACTGGTTCGAGCACACTCTACCAGGTGTGTGGCATCCTCATGGGCACTGGCTAGGGGCACCTCCCTAGCAGACATTTGTAGAGCTGCGGGCTGGGCAACACCTAACACCTTTGCGAGATTTTACAATCTTAGGGTTGAGTCAGTCTCGTCCCAGGAGACCCCCTTAGGTCCCTGGTTGATTCCTCCCTAGCCCTCTTGGGTTCGCAGTTCAGCGGAGGAACTTGCCGACCCAGTCCACTACGGGTACCCCAGGCTACCCCTACTGGAATAGGTGCTCCATAGGTCAGGCCTCCAACGCGGACTCCTCCTGTGTGCACTTCCGTGGTACGGTCACCTTACGAGCTGACCCGCGTCTCCCTTAGGCAGTCTTTCACTGCCCTCCGGTCGGCGTGTTGTAGCAACTCCCCCCTCCTCGAGGCTGGATCTACCACCACGCCATTCTTCCCACATGTGACCGAAGAGGCCATGTGATGTATTTTCGCCACCTTTACCTCCCCTTTCGGGCGGGTGTGGCCTCCGCAGGGTCTTTTCCCCCTGAAAGAATAGGAATTCCCATGATGCGGTAAGGGCCCCGGCTGCTCTTGCTCTATGCCGAGATAACAGAGCAAAAAGAGGCCCAGCCAGACTTGACCCATTCCCTAGTTGGAAGCATCGCCTTGTTCCCCTCTAGGGTAACCAAAAGGATTCCAACGACTTTTTTGGGGCATTGGGGAAGAGTACGTGCAGTCTGAAACAAAGTTGGTTGCTTGTGCATGTGAAATACCTGCCCGCTTCTGTGTCAGCAGTACACGTACACGGCTCAGCGCATGGCGTGATTTGAAGTGGACCCCTAGTGTCGCTTCTTCGACACGACGTCGAAGTGAGCGACAGATGGGGAACATCTCGGTTATGTAACCTCCGTTCCCTGATGGAGGGAATGAGTCGTCGTGTCTTCCTGGCCACGTCGCTGAGGCGAGCCACTGAAGTGGCCAGAACACTCCCTGCTCCTCAGAAAATTCCTGAATGAACGAGCGTATTTCCCTCGCCTTTATACCCGTATGTCCGGGGGCGGGGTATGCAAATACTGTTCGCCAACTCTCATTGGCCTTTTTTCATAGATCAGAGGCATATTCGGCACTCAAGAGAGACCACTAGTGTCGCTTCTTCGACACGACGTCTAGTTCCCTCCATCAGGGAATGGAGGTTACATACGTAACCGTGACGTTATTTATATGCTGTGCAAGTTATGGTTTAAAATTTGTAAACTAAGTAAGTGTTAAGGGCCAATGTTTAAACAAAGATTTTCTATGAACTGTAAGACTAATGACCAATGTTTTTGAAGTTCATCCTGGATTGACTGCAGAAGTTTGCATAGAAGAATTGTCTTTTGTTAGTTGGTTGATTAAGGCTTTTGTTGTCAATTAATTGGTAGTATATATATTCCAAGAGTGTAATTTAAGAGTATTTAAGAGTGTAGTCCATTAGTTTATCTCTGAAGTCGATCGTAATTGTCACGATTCCCTGTTGTCTGCCATGTGTTTCTCCCTTGCCATCTCCAAGACTACACTTCCCATAATTCCCGGCCTTCATCACTGCCAGATTCATTGTTTTCACCTGTACATCATTATCCCTGTGTATTTAAACCCTGTCGTTTCACCATTCATGGTCGGTTGTTAAATGTAGATAAAAATGCAATGTTGTATGTGTTTATGCCTGAGCCCGTCGTGGATGTTTTCTCGTGTTTATATCTTTTGTTTTCCCTTTGTGGATGTTTTGTTTGTTCCTGTGTTCTCAGTCGTTTGTCTTTGTCAATTTTCAAAAAAGCTGTATGTAGATCCTCACTCTTCGTCTGCCCGTTCGTAACAGTAATAGACTGAAGTGATGTCTGGCTGGCACCGACTGCATTTAGTTGTCATCAATCAGAGACACGTAGCAGTGGAGTCCGAAACCAAGCAGGAACGGAGCTGGATCTGGACGGCTCTGGTAACCTCGGATATTAATCCTGAGGTTGAGACAGTGAAACAAATAGAAATATAGCTGCAAGCAGCAATGCGATTCCTCCTCAAAATGGCAAATCATTTAAAATTGATCAGTAGAGGGTTGGGGTTAAACCCTCCCAATGAAGGAATCCAAAAAAACATGTCTTTCTGTCTGAATCTTAAACTAAACATTTTCAGTGTACAGGAAAATCCATCATGCCAGACCTTATGTATCCTGGAGGGTTTTTTGTTTACAATGAGAAATGAGGTATGGTCACCAGGTTTCAGAAGAACTAAATAAATGGGGTGGAAATACAATCACTTTGAAAAAATGACATTTGGGCATAGCCTGTAGTGCCCCCTAATGGCGAATATGGGCAATTCTTGGTTTGTAGGTTCCTGTTGGCCTGTAGTATCAATGTACCAAATTAGAAAGTTTTTGACAAAAAAATGTGCAATTTGGGCATGGCCTGTAGCGCCCCCTAAGGGAGAACGTGGGAAATTCTTTACACAGTACTTCAGAGTGATGTCATCTTGAAGCATGTTAGGTTTGAAAAACCATTAGTCAAAATTACTTTTGATTTATTGACACATATATATATTGATAAAATGTGGAGATTTACATAAACATGCCCCTTTCAGCCATTTTGTATCATATTCATTTTTCCTAAGTAATGTTTTCAAAGACATCAATTCTACACATGTGTACCAAATTTCAAGTCAATTGGAGCTACGGTTCAGGAGAAGAAGAGTTTTGTAGGTTTTCATAAATTTTCACAATACATGAAAATCCATCATGGCGGAAGTTATGGGTCCTTGAGGCTTTTTTGTTCCCCATGAGAAATGAGGCATGTACACCAAGTTTCAGTATAATTGAACAAATGGCGTAGAAATGCCATTACTTTGAATATATTTTTTTTGGGCGTGGCCTGTAGCATCACCTATGGGCTAATGTGGGCCATTCTTGGTTTGGGGGTACCCGTTGGCATGGAGTATCAATGTGCCAATTTAGAAAATTTTTGACCATTGTCTTTTTGAGATATTGGGGCTCAAGGAGAATAATAATAATAATAATAAATATAGCTGCAAGCAGCAATGCGATTCCTCCTCAAAATAGTATTAATTTTGTCACCTATTTTTTATTTAGTCTTAGTCTTAGTCTTGTGCCAAATGTCCTTGTTAGTTTTAGTCATATTTAGTCATTCACATATCTTTTTTTGTTAGTCAAGTTTTAGTCAACTAAAAGTCTCGTCATTTTAGTCTAGTTTTAGTCAAAAGAAAACTCAGTATATCTTAGTCAAGTTTCAAAACATTTTAGTCTTTTTTTAAATAAATTATTTCTGAGATTAATTCTGAGATAGCCATTTCAGTCAAATAATGTTTCACACATCTCAAATATTGGTTAAATGTCATAATTACCTGACAAAATACACTTGTTGAATGATTTGTTGAATTCACTTTGTTAAACGTGTCTGGTTTTGTGATTTAAGAGACACATTCACAAATGATGAACTTGTTCTGAAGAGTATTTTATTAAGCAAATAAGTTACATAAAATATATATAACCTGCATAATGTATGTGCCACAACACCATAGCTAACTGGTTAATTTACAGCGTAGATGCCTAAAATCAGCATTAGCTTATGAGACGTTAATTTAAGTTAACTTCCCTGAATGTGTGGGTGGTTAGCCTTTAGATGTCGCTTAAGGTTGGTGGTGTTTTTCCCCGATATTGTTTATCCGCAGTGCTTCCCGTCAGTTATAATGAAACATTCTGACTTTTTGTCAATATCATTGTACCTAAAATGTGACCAAATATCGAGCCTCTTCCTTCTACCTAGCATGTCGTCGGCGCTCGTCGCGTGTTCGCCACTGTCTATGATTGTTGTGTTCTTGCTCCATGTAGTTTCGTGTTGCAGCCACAGGAGTATGAGACGTGTTGTAACCGTTACTTGAGCAACAGCGCGAACTCATTCGGAATATTTTGAAGGCGTAACAGCAGAATATTCTATCTCATGATGAAAAAGTAGAGACGATTGTATACAAAAATGAAGAGAGATTTTATCTTAGTTTTTATTTTATGGAAAACATTTTAGTCTCGTCTTTTTTCGTCAACAATAATGCATGTTAATTTAGTCTTAGTCAGCGTTTTTGGACATTGGTGCAGTCTCGTCATCATCTCGTCTTAGTCATGGAAAAAAAGGCCGTTGACGAACATATTTAGTCTTGTCTCGTCTGACGAAATTAACACTGCCTCAAAATGGCAAATCACTTAAAATTGATCAGTAGAGGGTTGGGGTTAAACCCTCTCAATGAAGAAATTCAAAAAACATGTCTTTCTGTCTGAATCCTAAACTAAACATTTTTAGTGTACAGGAAAATCCATGATGCCGGACCTTATGGATCCTGGAGGCTTTTTTTGTTTACAATGAGAAATGAGATATGTACTTTAAGTTTCAGAAGAACTGAATAAAGGGGTGGAAAGGCCATCACTTTGAAAATAGGACATTTGGGCATGGCCTGTAGTGCCCCCTAATGGCGAATATAGCCAATTCTTGGTTTGTGGGTTCCTGTTGGCCTGTAGTATCAATATACCAAATTAGAACATTTTTGACCAGAAAATGGGAATTTTGGACATGGCCTGTAGCGCCCCCTAAGGGTGAATGTCAGCCATTCTTGGTTTGTGGGTTCCTGTTGGCCTGTAGTATCAATGTACCAAATTAGTGCATTTTTGAACAGAAAATGAGAATTTTGGACATGGCCTATATCGCCCCCTAAGGGTGAATGTCGGCCATTCTTGGTTTGTGGGTTCCTGTTGGCCTGTAGTATTAATGTACCAAAATTGAAAATGTTTGACCAGAAAATAGGACATTCAGGCATAGCCTGTAGCGCCCCCTAATGGCGAATATGGGCAATTCTTGGTTTGTGGGTTCCTGTTGGCCTGTAGTATCAATGTACCAAATTAGAACATTTTTGACCAGAAAATGGGAATTTTGGGCGGACCTGTAGCGCTCCCTAAGGGCGAATGTGGGCCATTCTTGGTTTGTGGATTCCTGTTGGCCTGTAGTATCAATGTACAAAATTAGAACATTTTTGACCAGAAAATGGGAATTTTGGGCGTGGCCTGTAGCGCCCCCTAAGGGCGAATGTGGGCCATTCTTGGTTTGTGGATTCCTGTTATCCTGTAGTATCAATATACCAAATTAGAACATTTTTGACCAGAAAATGGAAATTTTGGGCATAGCCTGTAGCGCCACCTAAGGGAGAATGTGGGAAATTCTTTACGCAGTACTTCAGAGAAATGTCGTCTTGAAGCGTGTTAGGTTTGAAAAACCATTAGTCAAAATTACATTTGATTTATTGACACATGTATATTGATAAAATGTGGACATTTACATAAACATGCCCCTTTCAGCCATTTTGTATCGCATTCATTTTTCCTAAGTAAAGTTTTCAAAGACATCAATTCTACATATGTTTACCAAATTTCAAGTCAATTGGAACTACGGCTCAGGAGAAGAAGTGTTTTGTAGGTTTTCGCAAATTTTCACGTTACGGGAAAATCCATCATGGCAGAAGTTATGGGTCCTTGAGGCTTTTTTGTTCCCCATGAGAAATGAGGCATGTACACAACGTTTCAGTATAATTGGACAAATGGCGTAGAAATGCCATCACTTTGAATATATTTTTTTTGGGCGTGGCCTGTAGCGCTACCTATAGGCGAATGTGGTCCATTCTTTGTTTGGGGGTACCCGTTGGCATGGAGTATCAATGTGCCAATTTAGAAAATTTTTGACAAGTGACTTTTTGAGATATTGGGGCTCAAGGAGTATAATAATAATAATAAATATAGCTGCAAGCAGCAATGCGATTCCTCCTCAAAATGGCAAATCATTTAAAATTGGTCAGTAGTGGGTTGGGGTTAAACCCTCCCAATGAAGAAATCCAAAAAACGTGTCTATCTGTCTGAATCCTAAACTAAACATTTTCAGTGTACAGGAAAATCCATCATGCCGGACCTTATGGATCCCGGAGACTTTTTTGTTTACAATGAGAAATGAGGTATGTACATTAAGTTTCAGAAGAACTGAAAAAATGGGGTGGAAATGCCATCACTTTGAATGTGGGACATTGGGGCATAGCCTGTAGCGCCCCCTAATGGAGAATACGGGCAATTCTTGGTTTGTGGGTTCCTGTTGGCCTGTAGTATCAATGTACCAAATTTGAAAATGTTTGACCAAAAAATAGGACTTTAAGGCATAGCCTGTAGCGCCCCCTAATCACGAATATGATCAATTCTTGGTTTGTGGGTTCCTGTTGGC
Organism: Moxostoma hubbsi; assembly: GCA_032164185.1. Classification (NCBI taxonomy): domain Eukaryota; kingdom Metazoa; phylum Chordata; class Actinopteri; order Cypriniformes; family Catostomidae; genus Moxostoma; species Moxostoma hubbsi. Next base: position 37,435,583 of record JAVLUX010000011.1, read on the forward strand.
GTGCAGTATCAATGTACCAAATTAGAACATTTTTGACCAGAAAATGGGAATTTTGGACATGGCCTATAGCGCCCCCTAAGGGTGAATGTCAGCCATTCTTGGTTTGTGGGTTCCCGTTGGCCTGTAGTATCAATGTACCAAATTTGAAAATGTTTGACCAAAAAATAGGACTTTAAGGCGTAGCCTGTAGCGCCCTCTAATGACTAATATGGGCAATTCTTGGTTTGTGGGTTCCTGTTGGCGTGCAGTATCAATGTACCAAATTAGAACATTTTTGAAGAGAAAATGGGAATTTTGGACATGGCCTATAGCGCCCCCTATGTGTGAATGTGGACCAATCTTGGTTTGTGGGTTCCTGTTGGCCTGTAGTATCAATGTACCAAATTTGAAAATGTTTGACCAGAAAATAGGACATTAAGGCATAGCCTGTAGCGTCCCCTAATGGCGAATATAGGCAATTCTTGGTTTGTGGGTTCCTGTTGGCCTGTAGTATCAATATACCAAATTAGAACATTTTTGACCAGAAAATGGGAATTTTGGGCATGGCCTGTAGCGCCCCCTAAGGGCGAATGTGGGCCATTCTTGGTGTGTGGATTCCTGTTGGTCTGTAGTATCAACATACCAAATTAGAACATTTTTGACCAGAAAATGGGAATTTTGGACATGGCCTATAGCGCCCCCTAAGGGTGAATGTGGGCCATTCTTTGTTTGTGGATTCCTGTTGGCCTGTAGTATCAACATACCAAATTAGAACATTTTTGACCAGAAAATGGGAATTTTGGGCATGGCCTGTAGCACCCCCTAAGGGTGAATGTGGGTCATTCTTTGTTTGTGGATTCCTGTTGGCCTGTAGTGTCAATATACCAAATTAGAACATTTTTGACCAGAAAATGGGAATTTTGGGCATGGCCTGTAGCGCCCCCTAAGGGAGAATGTGGGATATTCTTTACGCAGTACTTCAGAGTGATGTCATCTTGAAGTATATATATATATAGGTCTGTTTCTAACCCACACCTATAATATCACTTCTGAAGGCATGGATTAAACCACAGGAGTGGTATGGATTACTTTTATGCTGCATTTATGTGATTTTTGTAGCTTCTGAGTTCTGATCACCGTTCAAGTCATTGAAAGGTCCAACAGGGTTGAGATAATCTTCTAAAAAGCTTAATTTGTGTTCACCAGAAGAAAGAAAATAATACACATCTGGGATGGAATGAGGGTGAGTATACGATGAGAGAAATTTATTTTGGGAGTAAAAACCATTTGTAGGCCTACTTTTTATTTACTTGGAAAATTGTTACTGTCTCTTTAAGAGGATTTTAAACGCATTTCATTCAAGGCACAGTCTGTGCGGCTTGTTTCATTGAGTTTAATCTTTTGAGAACTGTGAAGTCTCATTATTTTCGTGCTGTTACATCTGTATTTATTTCAGAGATTAATTGATTGAGATTGTGAAACTACATACAACCGACAAACCTCCGTGAAGATGCGAGTAAAAATGAGATGCCTCGCGCTGTCAGACACAACGCTGATAATCAATCTCGGAAGTGTTGATACTAGATTTAGATTCGCGATTTCTTCATCAACTGTTTATGTTCACTTGAGACAAAACAGACTCCACAATATAGCATGTAATTTGACATTTTGTTGTATGAAAATGTCCGTTCAAACGCAAGAAGAAGCGAATGCGATCTCTCATCGGGGCTCGTGAGTTAGACGTGACGCTGCTCGCTGTTTCACACAAATATTTATTTGAGTTGTTTTGCCATTTGTTGAGTTGAATGGTGTAAAATCGCTTGAAAGTTCAAACAGGAAAGTGTTAAAAACACATACAACAGACAAACCTTCGTGAAGATGCGAGTAAAAATGAGGTCGCGTCACTATCGCGTGCTGTCAGAGACAACGCAGGTGAAACATCATTCTCGGAAGTATTGGTACTTTAGGATCGATACGTCCATCCCTTCTTTCTTTAGACATATGTTTTATGTTTGTGTGATAAGTGTTCGCGGAGTTTCACTTGATTTTTCTGACGTGTATCAGACAGATGATCGCTAGATACGGCGCACCCTGTTTATTTTCGTTATTTTACAAAAGCTCAAGGTTTTGTTGTTATTGTAAGTGTACACAAATAAAAGTAGACCTTTTATAGTTTGTAATGATCTCTTCCATGTATCTGAATGGGCAAAAATGACGCAGTATTTTGTTTAAGTTTTTTCCGCTGTTTTGAACAATGCATCTGAAAGGACATTACAGCGCCATTGTTGACCCCCGTAATAATGCCAGAATTCAATAATGGTTCCCGATTTCAGATTCCACGCAAACATTTATTTGAGTTGTAATGCCATTTGTTGAGTTGAATAGTGTAAAATCGCTTGAATATTCAAACTGGGAAGCAGTAAAACACATCTCACTGACATTTGTGCAGTAACTCTCATCGGGGCTCGTGCGTTAGACGCGACGCATCTCGCGGTTTCACACAAAACTGCTCACAAACATTTATTTGAGTTGTTTCGTCATTTTTTTCCCAGAAATAACTAGCAATACTCCTACAAATAAATGCTTCGTAACTAAAACGTTTTGACTTTCAATAGAAAATATAGACAACACATGTTAAATGACGTTCTTACCTTGAAAAATCGCCTCAGTATTTAATTTGAAGCAGTAAATCCAACACTGGAGTAAATCTCTCGTGATATCACCTTCCCAATGAAATGAAGGAAGACGGTGATGACGATACAGTTATTATTCTTGCCCAGTAACCCCTTAACCAATCACATGTGCCTTTAGCTTCTATTGTCATGAGTATCTGGGCAGATTTCAGAAATAAAATCCCCTTAACCAATCACATGTGCCTTTAGCTTTTATTGTCATGAGTATCTGGGCAGATTTCAGAAATAAAATCGGTGATTGGACGACGATGACACTGAGACAGGAACCATGGGAATAATTGTTCCCAAATTTGAACGCTCTGGCTGTAAATGGTTAAAGGTTGTTAAAAATTGTATCCGCCACTCAGTTGATGTATATAGTGAGTGGGGACACATTGTTTGCCTTTTTTCTAGATTCGACTGCAAAAGAGCTCAACCAACTGTTGAACTCAGTCCCTGCCCATTCTGGACTCAGACCTGTTGTAAATCATTGAACAATGAGGCTTGGATGCCCTCTATTGGACATTTCTTGTAATTGCCACTCCGAGAATGAACAGACAGTGGATTAAACATGGGTTTTCTTGTACTTTTCCATTTCAGTTGATATTTTGACTGTATTTTATTGATCTAAAATGTACTAAATATTTAAGATATCAAGGATACCTTCGGAATTGAAAATGTGCAATGCATTGACATTAGTCTGTATTTTTCGACCATGTTCAGGGTGAAGGCGCTGGCGAAAATTTGTCACTCTGCCAGCTAGATGCATGATTGTTTCAACAAGGTCCGGTACCCGAACTGGGTGAGGCGGGGCTTTAGTTCTTTGTTGTATTCACCTGCAACAGCGTGTGTAACATTTTTCTGTCAACTCTGCATACAGGTGAAACTCGAAAAATTAGAATATCGTGCAAAAGTTAATGTAAATCATACTATGTTGAACACAAGAGGGCAGTATAGCCCTATGTATTACTTCACAAGACCCCCCCTCCCTTCCTCCTCCTCACACACAGAGACTCAGAGAGTGACTGGAAAATTCTGACATTTTCTCCACATTCAAACCAAAATATCTGACTTTCTGTTGGTCGGAGCTAATGACTGTAAATTAGAAAGTTGTCCAGCTTGAGGAGAACTATATCAATACCAATTTTTGTACCTGTAGATGAAACTAACCCCCCACTTTTTTGTCAAAAGGTGGCGCTACTGAGCCCCTCACCACACCCATTTCTGAAACTTTGCACATGTCTACTGGCTAATAAATGTGACGTGTCTGTCGAGTTTCATGCAATTTCAATTATGTTAAGAGTCTCAAAAGCATCAATAAATAATAGTAAAGTTTGAAGTGTTGCCACGGCAACAGTATCTAAGATATCAATAATCCTTTCACAGGTCTAAATCTGCCGTGTGTTTACATTATACACGTAAAGTTTGAAGCAAATCGGGTAAAAACAAGAGGGTGATTTCAAAGCATTTTGAAAGTGACACACTTCCTGCTGCCAGTTGGTGGCGCTATAACTTTGACTCACAACAGTCACATCCATGTGATCGGCCTCTTACAACGAACACTGCTGAAGTTTCATCAAGATCTGTTAATTTATGCAGAAGTTATAACACACTTCCTGTCTCACTTTTCTCGCCATAAATTTGTTTCCTCGCCACAGCCAAACCGTTCGAGATATCAAAAATCCGCTGGCAATTTTTCATCCTCAATGTCTTGACTTCATGCTGACTGAGATTCGTGGCGATTAAATGATTTCTCTAGGAGGAGTATTTCAAATTCCATTGCATACGTTTTCCAAACATCCCTAAATAGCCGACTTCCTGTTGGGCTGAGGTAAAATGTAAGAGCATGAAGGATATATGAAACGATGAGATCTATATGTGTACCGACTTTCATATTATTACATGCAAGTGTGTTTGATTTATGGACCAAGGTTTCGGACCCCGTTCCAGGGGGCGCTGTTAAGCCCCCCTGCCACGCCCGGGTACCATCTTCAGCCCAGCGTTTTCAAGAGTTTTAGAGCACGTTAAGGTCCCCAAAAGTGCCCGAATAGTCGATAAAATAATAATAATAATAATAATAATCCTAATGAAAACAATAGGGCCTTCGCCTTTTCAAGGCTTGGGCCCTAATAATCCGGAGGAAAACAATAGGGCCTTCGCCTTTTCAAGGCTTGGGCCCTAATAATAATAATCCTAAGGAAAACAATAGGGCCTTCGCCTTTTCAAGGCTTGGGCCCTAAATAGCCATTTTTTGTATCTCCGGACCAGTAGGTGGCGCTGCAACGAAACGCAGCATGTGGCCTCAGGTCATGCTTGTGATGACATGTACCAAGTTTGGTCTGAATACAATTAAGCGTTGCGGAGATAAAGACTTACATTTGTCTTTGCAAGCTCTACGTAAAATTTGATTGTGTGTTTTTCAAAAACGGTTTGACGAATCAACTTGATTTCCATAAATTTTTGTTGGCACTGCTTGAAGATGACCTGGAGCAATTTTGGTGAAAATCGGACAAACCGTCTAGGACGAGTTCGCAAAAGTAGGTTTTTTGGACATTTCAAAATGGACATTTTTATGACGGAAAATGACGTCATAGGGTGCAATCGAATCGTCATGAGCTCAGGAATCAGAGGAAAAAAGAATTTTGTTGATAGGCCTTACGGTTCAAACGTTATTAGCATAATATTTTTGAAACTTTGGACAGGTGGTGGCGCTAGAGGGAATGAGTTAGAGACACCAAAATTGGTGTATTTGATGTTGGGACTGTCCTTTATCAGAATGTCAGACCGTTACAACTTTCCCACATACGCTTCTATGGGCTGCCATAGACGCCCAGTCAGAAGAAGAATAACAATAATAACTAGGTGGCGCTGTTTCGAAACTTCTCTGGCTCCTTCAGGGCATCGTACTGATGACCCATACCGAGTTTTGTAACAATTCATTCATGCGTTCAAAAAATACAACATTTTAGCACTTAATTCAAATTGGCCGACAGCCAAAATGGCCAATCTGAGAAAATTGGATATCAGTCGACTCGGCATGATGCCCTGAATGTAACAAGACCACTTTTATGATTTTTGGACAAACCGTTCAGAAGTTATATACAAAAATAGCTATTTTTTGTATCTCCGGACCAGTAGGTGGCGCTGCGCCGAAACGCAGCATATAGCCTCAGGTCATGCTTGTGATGACATGTACCAAGTTTGGTCTGAATACAATTAAGCGTTGCGGAGATACAGACTTACGTTTGTTTTTGCAAGCTCTACATAAAATTTGATTGTGCGTTTTTCGAGAACGGTTTGACGAATCAACTTGATTTCCATAACTTTTTGTTGGCACTGCTTGAAGATGATCTGGTGCAATTTTGGTGAAAATCGGACAAACCGTCTAGGACGAGTTTGCAAAAGTAGGTTTTTTGGACAATTCAAAATGACGGAAAATGACGTCATAGGGTGCAATCGAATCGTCATGAGCTCAGGAATCAGAGGAAAAAAGAATTTTGTTGATAGGCCTTACGGTTCAAAAGTTATTAGCATAATATTTTTGAAACTTTGGACAGGTGGTGGCGCTAGAGGGAATGAGTTAGAGACACCAAAATTGGTGTATTTGATGTTGGGACTGTCCTCTATCAGAATGTCAAACCGTTACAACTTTCCCGCATACGCTTCTATGGGCTGCCATAGACGCCCAGTCGGAAGAAGAAGAAGAAGAAGAAGAAGAAGAAATATAGCTGCAAAGCAGCCATTACCGGGGCCAAGCGCAAAGAAGATGACTAGACATGCCAACATGGCTGGAATGGTCAGACCAACTGCAGCAAGTAGCAATTAAAGACATGTAAAGATGAATTTAGGCAAATGGATGAAAAATCATACATTAACTAAAAATATGATTTAATTATCACTTTTGACAAATAGGTGGTGCAGTTATGAAATGTATGTGGTGTGGTCAGAGTGAGTTGACAATGAGACATATAAAGTTTGGTGTCAATATATCAAGGCAATGCAGAGATAAAGCCTGAATGGTAATTTTGGCAGCATGCGTAAGCTTTGATCTGGCAGTTTACAAAAACAGTTTTGTCTATCGTCACAAAATCCATAAATTGTAGTTGGCATGTTCTGGAGATGATACGATTTGATTTTGGTGAAAACCATAACCCTAACAGTCTAGGAGGAGTTTGAAAAAGTAGGCATTGAATGAAAATCAAGATGGCGGACAGGAAGTTTGGCTGATTATGGGAAAAATGTTATCTATATTTTTGGCAAAACCCAAAGAATCAATTGAGAACAGTGTGATTACAATAGGAAAATTTATACAAATGTTATTAGCATTTTGGGACATTTAGTTATAACTTTTGACCAAAAGGTGGCGCTGTCTCAAAATATTTTGAGTACCTTCAGGACATGCTGCTGATGGCACATTCTGAGTTTCAAAATGTTACACCAATGCATTCGTTAAGTATAGCATTTTTATCACAATACTGTATTTAAGTCAATGGTAATTTCATGTTTTGTTCTTTTATAGCGCCACCAAGTGGCACAATACCACAATTTCCATATGTGTCCTCTGAGTGAGCTCATACATGTGTATGTCAATTTTGGTGAAAATATCTCAATTTGCTTCGGAGTTATAGACATTTATGTGAAAAAACAGGTCAAAAATAACTGACACGTGATTTTGATTGGATTTTACTACCCCTTACTATCAATATTTTGAGATTTGGGCATTGGCATGTTGCCAGCGACCTGTTTCCAAACATCTGATGGTGGTTTCGTCTCGATCGGACAAGCGGTTTCGAAGATATTCGCAAATGTTTTTTAAGCGCTAAATTACAACGCTGCACAAACCATATGCCGAAACCTGGCAAGTCTGGTATCGTTGGACTCGGCAAGTATTCAGGAATCTAATAATATGACTCCCGTGAAAATAAGTCAACCCCAGCCAGAGTTATAAGCATTTAAAAATGTAATTTACCACTAGGTGGCGCTGTTTCGAAACTTCTCTGGCTCCTTCAGGGCATCCTACTGATGACCCATACCGAGTTTTGTAACAATTCATTCATGCGTTCAAAAAATACAGAATTTTAGCACTTAATTCAAATTGGCCGACAGCCAAAATGGCCGATCTGAGAAAATTGGATATCAGTCGACTCGGCATGATGCCCTGAATGTAACAAGACCACTTTTATGATTTTTGGACAAACCGTTCAGAAGTTATAAACAAAAATAGCTATTTTCTGTATCTCCGGACCAGTAGGTGGCGCTGCGCCGAAACGCAGCATGTAGCCTCAGGTCATGCTTGTGATGACATGTACCAAGTTTGGTCTGAATACAATTAAGCGTTGCGGAGATACAGACTTACGTTTGTTTTTGCAAGCTCTACGTAAAATTTGATTGTGCGTTTTTCGAGACCGGTTTGACGAATCAACTTGATTTCCATAACTTTTTGTTGGCACTGCTTGAAGATGATGTGGTGCAATTTTGGTGAAAATCGGACAAACCGTCTAGGACGAGTTCGCAAAAGTAGGTTTTTTGGACAATTCAAAATGGCGGAAAATTTTTTATGACGGAAAATGACGTCATAGGGTGCAATCGAATCGTCATGAGCTCAGGAATCAGAGGAAAAAAGAATTTTGTTGATAGGCCTTACGGTTCAAAAGTTATTAGCATAATATTTTTGAAAATTTGGACAGGTGGTGGCGCTAGAGGGAATGAGTTAGAGACACCAAAATTGGTCAATTTGATGTTGGGACTGTCCTCTATCAGAATGTCAAACCGTTACAACTTTCCCGCATACGCTTCTATGGGATGCCATAGACGCACAGTCGGAAGAAGAAGAAGAAGAATAATAATTAAAGCTGCAAGCAGCGATGACGGGCCCAAGCCGGTTGCACCGCAACCCTGGTGCCTTTAGTTACCGGGCTCATTTCCACTTGGTGGCTTTCGGAAAACAAAGGATGATGGACACAGCAACAACTCAAAAATATAGCTGCAAGCAGCAATGCGATTCCTCCTCAAAATGGCAAATCATTTAAAATTGATCAATAGAGGGTTGGGGTTAAACCCTCCCAATGAAAAAATCCAAAAAACATGTCTTTCTGTCTGAATCCTAAACTAAACATTTTCAGTGTACAGGAAAATCCATCATGCCGGACCTTATGGATCCTGTAGGGTTTTTTGTTTACAATGAGAAATGAGGTATGTTCACCAGGTTTCAGAAAAACTAAATAAATGGGGTGGAAATACAATCACTTTGAAAAAATGACATTTGGGCATGGCCTGTAGCGCCCCCTAAGGGCGAATGTGAGCCATTCTTGGTTTGTAGGTTCCTGTTGGCCTGTAGTATTAATGTACCAAATTAGAAAGTATTTGACAAAAAAATTTGCAATTTGGGAATGGCCTTTAGCACCCCCTAAGGGCGAATGTGAGACATTCTTGGTTTGTGGATTTCTGTTGGCCTGTAGTGTCAATATACCAAATTAGAAAATTTTTGACCATAAAATGGGAATTTTGGGCATAGCCTGTAGCGCCCCCTAATGGCGAATATGGGCAATTCTTTGTTTGTGGGTTCCTGTTGGCCTGTAGTATCAATGTACCAAATTAGAACATTTTTGACCAGCAAATGGGAATTTAGGGCGTGGCCTGTAGCGCCCCCTAAGGGCGAATGTGGGCCATTCTTGGTTTGTGGATTCCTGTTGGCCTGTAGTATCAATATACAAAATTAGAACATTTTTGACCAGAAAATGGGAATTTTGGGCATGGCCTGTAGCGCCCCCTAAGGGCGAATGTGGGATATTCTTTACGCAGTACTTCAGAGTGATGTCATCTTGAAGTATATATATATAGGTCTGTTTCTAACCCACACCTATAATATCACTTCTGAAGGCATGGATTAAACCACTGGAGTGGTATGGATTACTTTTATGCTGCATTTATGTGATTTTTGTAGCTTCTGAGTTCTGATCACCATTCAAGTCATTGAAAGGTCCAACAGAGTTGAGATAATCTTCTAAAAAGCTTAATTTGTGTTCACTAGAAGAAAGAAAATAATACACATCTGGGATGGAATGAGGGTGAGTATAGGATGAGAGAAATTTATTTTTGGGGTGAAAACCATTTGTAGGCCTACTTTTTATTTACTTGGAAAATTGTTACTGTCTCTTTAAGAGGATTTTAAACGCATTTCATTCAAGGCACAGTCTGTGCGGCTTGTTTTATTGAGTTTAATCTTTTGAGAACTGTGAAGTCTCATTATTTTCATGCTGTTACATCTGTATTCATTTCAGAGATGAATTGATTGAGATTGTGAAACTACATACAACCGACAAACCTCCATGAAGATGCGAGTAAAAATGAGATGCCTCTCGCTTTCAGACACAACGCTGATAATCATTCTCGGAAGTGTTGATACTAGATTTAGATTCGCGATTTCTTCATCAACTGTTTATGTTCACTTGAGACAAAACAGACAATATATCATGTATTTTGACATTTTGTTGTATGAAATTGTCCGTTCAAACGCAAGAAGAAGCGAATGCAATCTCTCATTGGGGCTCGTGAGTTAGACGTGACGCTGCTCGCTGTTTCACACAAATATTTATTTGAGTTGTTTTGCCATTTGTTGAGTTGAATGGTGTAAAATCGCTTGAAAGTTCAAACAGGAAAGTGTTAAAAACACATACAACAGACAAACCTTCGTGAAGATGCGAGTAAAAATGAGGTCGCGTCACTATCGCGTGCTGTCAGAGACAACGCAGGTGAAACATCATTCTCGGAAGTATTGGTACTTTAGGATCGATACGTCCATCCCTTCTTTCTTTAGACATATGTTTTATGTTTGTGTGATAAGTGTTCGCGGAGTTTCACTTGATTTTTCTGACGTGTATCAGACAGATGATCGCTAGATACGGCGCACCCTGTTTATTTTCGTTATTTTACACAAGCTCAAGGTTTTGTTGTTATTGTAAGTGTACACAAATAAAAGTAGACCTTTTATAGTTTGTAATGATCTCTTCCATGTATCTGAATGGGCAAAAATGACGCAGTATTTTGTTTAAGTTTTTTCCGCTGTTTAGAACAATGCATCTGAAAGGACATTACAGCGCCATTGTTGACCCCCGTAATAATGCCAGAATTCAATAATGGTTCCCGATTTCAGATTCCACGCAAACATTTATTTGAGTTGTAATGCCATTTGTTGAGTTGAATAGTGTAAAATCGCTTGAATATTCAAACTGGGAAGCAGTAAAACACATCTCACTGACATTTGTGCAGTAACTCTCATCGGGGCTCATGCGTTAGACGCGACGCATCTCGCGGTTTCACACAAAACTGCTCACAAACATTTATTTGAGTTGTTTCGTCATTTTTTTCCCAGAAATAACTAGCAATACTCCTACAAATAAATGCTTCGTAACTAAAACGTTTTGACTTTCAATAGAAAATATAGACAACACATGTTAAATGACGTTCTTACCTTGAAAAATCGCCTCAGTATTTAATTTGAAGCAGTAAATCCAACACTGGAGTAAATCTCTCGTGATATCACCTTCCCAATGAAATGAAGGAAGACGGTGATGACGATACAGTTATTATTCTTGCCCAGTAACCCCTTAACCAATCACATGTGCCTTTAGCTTCTATTGTCATGAGTATCTGGGCAGATTTCAGAAATAAAATCCCCTTAACCAATCACATGTGTCTTTAGCTTGTATTGTCATGAGTATCTGGGCAGATTTCAGAAATAAAATCGGTGATTGGACGACGATGACACTGAGACAGGAACCATGGGAATAATTGTTCCCAAATTTGAACGCTCTGGCTGTAAATGGTTAAAGGTTGTTAAAAATTGTATCCGCCACTCAGTTGATGTATATAGTGAGTGGGGACACATTGTTTGCCTTTTTTCTAGATTCGACTGCAAAAGAGCTCAACCAACTGTTGAACTCAGTCCCTGCCCATTCTGGACTCAGACCTGTTGTAAATCATTGAACAATGAGGCTTGGATGCCCTCTATTGGACATTTCTTGTAATTGCCACTCCGAGAATGAACAGACAGTGGATTAAACATGGGTTTTCTTGTACTTTTCCATTTCAGTTGATATTTTGACTGTATTTTATTGATCTAAAATGTACTAAATATTTAAGATATCAAGGATACCTTCGGAATTGAAAATGTGCAATGCATTGACATTAGTCTGTGTGTAACATTTTTCTGTCAACTCTGCATACAGGTGAAACTCGAAAAATTAGAATATCGTGCAAAAGTTAATGTAAATCATACTATGTTGAACACAAGAGGGCAGTATAGCCCTATGTATTACTTCACAAGACCCCCCTCCCTTCCTCCTCCTCACACACAGAGACTCAGAGAGTGACTGGAAAATTCTGACATTTTCTCCACATTCAAACCAAAATATCTGACTTTCTGTTGGTCGGAGCTAATGACTGTAAATTAGAAAGTTGTCCAGCTTGAGGAGAACTATATCAATACCAATTTTTGTACCTGTAGATGAAACTAACCCCCCACTTTTTTGTCAAAAGGTGGCGCTACTGAGCCCCTCACCACACCCATTTCTGAAACTTTGCACATGTCTACTGGCTAATAAATGTGACGTGTCTGTCGAGTTTCATGCAATTTCAATTATGTTAAGAGTCTCAAAAGCATCAATAAATAATAGTAAAGTTTGAAGTGTTGCCACGGCAACAGTATCTAAGATATCAATAATCCTTTCACAGGTCTAAATCTGCCGTGTGTTTACATTATACACGTAAAGTTTGAAGCAAATCGGGTAAAAACAAGAGGGTGATTTCAAAGCATTTTGAAAGTGACACACTTCCTGCTGCCAGTTGGTGGCGCTATAACTTTGACTCACAACAGTCACATCCATGTGATCGGCCTCTTACAACGAACACTGCTGAAGTTTCATCAAGATCTGTTAATTTATGCAGAAGTTATAACACACTTCCTGTCTCACTTTTCTCGCCATAAATTTGTTTCCTCGCCACGGCCAAACCGTTCGAGATATCAAAAATCCGCTGGCAATTTTTCATCCTCAATGTCTTGACTTCATGCTGACTGAGATTCGTGGCGATTAAATGATTTCTCTAGGAGGAGTATTTCAAATTCCATTGCATACGTTTTCCAAACATCCCTAAATAGCCGACTTCCTGTTGGGCTGAGGTAAAATGTAAGAGCATGAAGGATATATGAAACGATGAGATCTATATGTGTACCGACTTTCATATTATTACATGCAAGTGTGTTTGATTTATGGACCAAGGTTTCGGACCCCGTTCCAGGGGGCGCTGTTAAGCCCCCCTGCCACGCCCGGGTACCATCTTCAGCCCAGCATTTTCAAGAGTTTTAGAGCACGTTAAGGTCCCCAAAAGTGCCCGAATAGTCGATAAAATAATAATAATAATAATAATAATCCTAAGGAAAACAATAGGGCCTTCGCCTTTTCAAGGCTTGGGCCCTAATAATCCGGAGGAAAACAATAGGGCCTTCGCCTTTTCAAGGCTTGGGCCCTAATAATAATAATCCTAAGGAAAACAATAGGGCCTTCGCCTTTTCAAGGCTTGGGCCCTAAATAGCCATTATTTGTATCTCCGGACCAGTAGGTGTCGCTGCGCCGAAACGCAGCATGTAGCCTCAGGTCATGCTTGTGATGACATGTACCAAGTTTGGTCTGAATACAATTAAGCGTTGCGGAGATACAGACTTATATTTGTCTTTGCAAGCTCTACGTAAAATTTGATTGTGTGTTTTTCGAAAACGGTTTGACGAATCAACTTGATTTCCATAACTTTTTGTTGGCACTGCTTGAAGATGATCTGGTGCAATTTTGGTGAAAATCGGACAAACCGTCTAGGACGAGTTTGCAAAAGTAGGTTTTTTGGACAATTCAAAATGGTGGACATATTTTTATGACGGAAAATGACGTCATAGGGTGCAATCGAATCGTCATGAGCTCAGGAATCAGAGGAAAAAAGAATTTTGTTGATAGGCCTTACGGTTCAAAAGTTATTAGCATAATATTTTTGAAACTTTGGACAGGTGGTGGCGCTAGAGGGAATGAGTTAGAGACACCAAAATTGGTGTATTTGATGTTGGGACTGTCCTCTATCAGAATGTCAAACCGTTACAACTTTCCCGCATACGCTTCTATGGGCTGCCATAGACGCCCAGTCGGAAGAAGAAGAAGAAGAAGAAGAAGAAATATAGCTGCAAAGCAGCCATTACCGGGGCCAAGCGCAAAGAAGATGACAAGACATGCCAACATGGCTGGAATGGTCAGACCAACTGCAGCAAGTAGCAATTAAAGACATGTAAAGATGAATTTAGGCAAATGGATGAAAAATCATACATTAACTAAAAATATGATTTAATTATCACTTTTGACAAATAGGTGGTGCAGTTATGAAATGTATGTGGTGTGGTCAGAGTTAGGTGACAATGAGACATATAAAGTTTGGTGTCAATATATCAAGGCAATGCAGAGATAAAGCCTGAATGGTAATTTTGGCAGCATGCGTAAGCTTTGATCTGGCAGTTTACAAAAACAGTTTTGTCTATCGTCACAAAATCCATAAATTGTAGTTGGCATGTTCTGGAGATGATACGATTTGATTTTGGTGAAAACCATAACCCTAACAGTCTAGGAGGAGTTTGAAAAAGTAGGCATTGAATGAAAATCAAGATGGCGGACAGGAAGTTTGGCTGATTATGGGAAAAATGTTATCTATGTTTTTGGCAAAACCCAAAGAATCAATTGAGAACAGTGTGATTACAATAGGTAAATTTATACAAATGTTATTAGCATTTTGGGACATTTAGTTATAACTTTTGACCAAAAGGTGGCGCTGTCTCAAAATATTTTGAGTACCTTCAGGACATGCTGCTGATGGCACATTCTGAGTTTCAAAATGTTACACCAATGCATTCGTTAAGTATAGCATTTTTATCACAATACTGTATTTAAGTCAATGGTAATTTCATGTTTTGTTCTTTTATAGCGCCACCAAGTGGCACAATACCACAATTTCCATATGTGTCCTCTGAGTGAGCTCATACATGTGTATGTCAATTTTGGTGAAAATATCTCAATTTGCTTCGGAGTTATAGACATTTATGTGAAAAAACAGGTCAAAAATAACTGACACGTGATTTTGATTGGATTTTACTACCCCTTACTATCAATATTTTGAGATTTGGGCATTGGCATGTTGCCAGCGACCTGTTTCCAAACATCTGATGGTGGTTTCGTCTCGATCGGACAAGCGGTTTCGAAGATATTCGCAAATGTTTTTTAAGCGCTAAATTACAACGCTGCACAAACCATATGCCGAAACCTGGCAAGTCTGGTATCGTTGGACTCGGCAAGGATTCAGGAATCTAATAAAATGACTCCCGTGAAAATAAGTCAACCCCAGCCAGAGTTATAAGCATTTAAAAATGTAATTTTACCACTAGGTGGCGCTGTTTCGAAACTTCTCTGGCTCCTTCAGGGCATCGTACTGATGACCCATACCGAGTTTTGTAACAATTCATTCATGCGTTCAAAAAATACAACATTTTAGCACTTAATTCAAATTGGCCGACAGCCAAAATGGCCAATCTGAGAAAATTGGATATCAGTCGACTCGGCATGATGCCCTGAATGTAACAAGACCACTTTTATGATTTTTGGACAAACCGTTCAGAAGTTATATACAAAAATAGCTATTTTTTGTATCTCCGGACCAGTAGGTGGCGCTACGCCGAAACGCAGCATATAGCTTCAGGTCATGCTTGTGATGACATGTACCAAGTTTGGTCTGAATACAATTAAGCGTTGCGGAGATACAGACTTACGTTTGTTTTTGCAAGCTCTACGTAAAATTTGATTGTGCGTTTTTCGAGAACGGTTTGACGAATCAACTTGATTTCCATAACTTTTTGTTGGCACTGCTTGAAGATGATCTGGTGCTATTTTGGTGAAAATCGGACAAACCGTCTAGGACGAGTTCGCAAAAGTAGGTTTTTTGGACAATTCAAAATGGCGGAAAATTTTTTATGACGGAAAATGACGTCATAGGGTGCAATCGAATCGTCATGAGCTCAGGAATCAGAGGAAAAAAGAATTTTGTTGATTGGCCTTACGGTTCAAAAGTTATTAGCATAAAATTTTTGAAACTTTGGACAGGTGGTGGCGCTAGAGGGAATGAGTTAGAGACACCAAAATTGGTCAATTTGATGTTGGGACTGTCCTCTATCAGAATGTCAAACCGTTACAACTTTCCCGCATACGCTTCTATGGGCTGTCATAGACGCCCAGTCGGAAGAAGAAGAATAATAATAAGAACCGGAACAAACACAATAGGTGCCTCCGCACCTTCGGTGCTTGGCCCCTAATAAGATCCGGAACAGACACAATAGGTGCCTCCGCACCTTCGGTGCTTGGCCCCTAATAATAATAAGAACCGGAACAGACACAATAGGTGCCTCCGCACCTTCGGTGCTTGGCCCCTAATAATAAGAACCGGAACAGACACAATAGGTGCCTCCGCACCTTCGGTGCTTGGCCCCTAATAAGAACCGGAACAGACACAATAAGTACCTCCGCACCTTCGGTGCTTGGCCCCTAATAAGAACCGGATCAGACACAATAGGTGCCTCCGCACCTTCGGTGCTTGGCCCCTAATAAGAACCGGAACAAACACATTAGGTGCCTCCGCACCTTCGGTGCTTGGCCCCTAATAATAAGAACCGGAACAGACACAATAGGTGCCTCCGCACCTTCGGTGCTTGGCCCCTAATAATAAGAACCGGAACAGACACAATAGGTGCCTCCGCACCTTCGGTGCTTGGCCCCTAATAAGAACCGGAACAGATACAATAGGTGCCTCCGCACCTTCGGTGCTTGGCCCCTAATAATAATAAGAACCGGAACAGATACAATAGGTGCCTCCGCACCTTCGGTGCTTGGCCCCTAATAATAATAATACTGTCAATTACAATAGAGTCCCTCCTATCGGAGGAATCTAATAATATTAGCGTAGATGCCATTACATTTTTTGCAGATTTATAGATCATGATAAATATTTCTGGTTCTGGCCAACCTAACTAAAACAGCCTAATTGTAATTTGATGGATGAATTAGGTGTATGCCTGGCTAAATAGATGAGTCATAAACAGAGTGAGTGTGTCTGCATCCCGAACAGTGTTAGGGAGACTATTTGATAGTTTAGGTGCCAAATAGGAAAAGGATCTACCTACTTTTGTGGATTTTGATATTCTAGGAACTATTAACAGGCCAAAATTTTGCAATCGTAATGAACGTGATGGAATATAGCATGGTAGAAGATTACTATAGTACTCTGGAGCTAGACCGTTCAAAGCTGTGTACGTAGTTAACAACATTTTTTAATTAATATCAAATTTAATAGGTAGCCAATGTAACGATGATAAAATTGAGCTAATATGATCATGATTATTGGTTCTAGTCAGCACTCGTGCTGTTGCATTTTGAACCAATTGAAGTTTATTTATTGAACTTGCTGGACATCCTCCCAGTAATGCCTTACAATAATCTAGTTTTGAGGTAAATGACTATTTCTGAGGTGGATGCTGTTCTACAAACATTGGAAATTTTGATTTTCAAAGGACAGATTGGGATAAAACATAACACCATATTTATTTGCTGTAGAAGATGTACATCCATCAAGAGTCAAATTCTATTTTAACAGGTTTTTTTTAGAGGTTTTTGGTTAAATAATGAATACCTCTGTTTTGTCAGAATTGAGTAGAAGGAAATTTCTGACCATCCAATTTTTGATTCATTGATACACACTGATAATTTGGAGAATTGTTAAATTGTGTCAGGATTTGAAGAAATATAAAGTTGTGTATCATCAGCATAACATTGGAAACTTATTCCAGATAATATTTCCCAGGCAAAGCATATATATGGAGAAAAGCAGAGGCCCTAAAACTGATCCCTGTGGCACTCCATACTTAACTTTTGTTTGATGTGACAATTCCTTTTTTACACAGACAAAGTGTTAGCAGTCAGCTAAATAGGACCTAAACCATGCTAATGCAAGTCCACAAATCAGAAAATAATTCTCAAGCCTATTCAAGAGAATGTCGTGATCTATGGTGTCAATTGCAGCACTAAGATCTAAAAGCACTAGAACAGAAATGCAGCCATGATCAGATGATAAGAGAAAGTTATTTGTAACTTTGATAAGTGCAGTCTCTGTACTGTGATGGGGCCTAAATCCTGACTGAAATTGTCCATATATGCTATTTCTCTGTAGAAATAAACATAGTTGGGAGGACACTACCTTTTCTAGTATATTCGACATAAATGGGAGATTTGAAATCAACTATAATTAGCCAATTCTCCAGGATTAAGCTGTGGCTTCTTAATAAGTGGTTTGATAACTGCCATTTTAAAGGATTTTTTGGACATGTCTTTGTTGGCATTGGATCTAACATACATGTTGTGGCTTTTGATGTTTCAATAAGTATTGTTAGCTCTTTGTGACCTGTGACAGTGAAAGATTGAAGTTGCTCTTGAGGAAAATTACGAGACACTATTTTCTGAGGTACTGTGACAAACGATTGCATAATTCCAATTTTATTTCTGATGATTTCAATATTACCAGTAAAGAAATTCATTAAATAATTTCTATTGTGCTGCAATGATCTACTATTGACCTGGTTCAGTCGAGGCTTTAGTCCTAACCTATTTAGCCACAGTACTGAACAAACACCAAGGATATTTGTGGTTATGAGAGCATGAGTGTGATCATTGTACTATGTTGTGGGGATTTTTTCTTAAATTTTCTTTAATTGAAGGGGGTGGGGATGACATTATCAAGAGTGCTAGAGAAGACTGTATTTATATTTTCTTTTAATACATCAACTTCTTCTAGACTTTTTGAATTACTGAGTACATATCTTTAGTGGTCAAAAAAATAGTTCTACCTGAAGGATATCGTGGTGTAGATTGAGTAACATTAGCTGATCGCAGCATACAAGAGAAAAGGTAATGAGTTGTCGTCGCTTTACGTTAAAATTTCTGTAGTATCAACATCAACTCCATATGACAGAATTAAATCTAGCATATGATTAAATGACATTGACTAACCCACCCCAGCTCAACCAAACCCAGTGCACCACACCTTAACACACCTTAGCACATCCTGACCCAGTTCAGCACAGCTTAACCCACTCCAGCACAGCCACACCCAGTTCAGCACTGCCTAACCCAACTCAGCACAACCAAACCCAGTTCAACACAGCTTAACCCACCCCAATACAGGGAAACCCAGTTCGGCACAGTCTAACCCACCCCAGTACAGCCAAACAGTTTAGCATAGCCTAACCCATCCCAGCACAACTAAACACAGTTCAGCACAGCCCTCCCCAGCACAGCCAAAACAAGTTCCACACAGCATAACACACCCCATCATAGCCAAACCCAGTTCAGCACAGCCTATCCCACCCCAGCACAGCCAAACCCATTTCAGCACAGCCTAAACCACCCCAGCACAGCCAAACAGTTTAGCACAGCCTAACCCATCCCAGCACAACTAAACACATTTCAGCACAGCCCTCCACAGCACAGCCAAAACAAGTTCAGCACAGCCTACCTCAGCACATCCAAACTGAGTTCAGCACAGCCTACCCCAGAACTGCCAAACCCAGTTCAGCACAGCTTAACACTCCACAACAGAATTGATCACAGTCTAACCTGTCTAATATTCTTTGGAAACGGTGTGTTTAACACCAACATGGTTATTTTAACGGTCAGATTGGACACTGTACACATGCATTCAAACAGTGATTAGCAAGTGAAAGTGTGTGTGTGTTTTTCCCTTTAACAGAGCCAACTCAGACAGCAGTTGTGTGCATCTGTGAGTCTCCATGTGTGTGTGTTTGTCTATGGATGTTCTCATGAGTTGTTTGAATGTTGTTTGCCTGCGGAATGAACCTCTGCATACCCGTATTTCACCCCAGCTGTGCCTCCCTTGAGAGAAAAAAGCACCAAAACATCAAAGGTGGTCAATGTGTACATTCATTTGAACTCCTTAGCCCAGATTTGCTGTAGTTTGGTTTGTTTGTTATGTGGTGATTGTACCATCCAGTCATTTGGCTAAATGTTAAGAGAAATTGAAAAAGAATGAGATGATATTAATTATTTCTTTCATTAATACTTTTTCTTCTTTGTTTTTCTTTTGAAGATTTGAAACATCTGTTGATCACTAATATTGGTTTAACTGTTTTTATTCTGCATCATTGCACATATATTTTAATGATTTCCCAATTTTAAAGGGATAGTTCAACCCCCTCAAAAAGTTATATATTAACCCTCATGTCATTCTAAAGCAGTATGGTGGAGTATTTTTCTCTCTGTGGAACTCAAACATTTTTAAAAATATTTTTGCATACCACCCCTGGAGTGGATTGAATCCAGGGTGTGCTTAGTGAATCCAGCCAGGTCTCTTAAACAACCAAATTGGCCCAGTTGCTAGGTAGGGTAGAGTCACATTGGGTAACCTCCTCGTGGTCGCGATTAAGTGGTTCTCGCTCTCAGTGAGGTGCATGGTAAGTTGTGCGTGGATCGCGGAGAATAGCATGAGCCTCCACATGCTGTTAGCCTCCGCAGTGTCATGCACAGCAAGCCACGTGATAAGATGTGCAGATTGATGGTCTCAGAAGCGTAGGCAACTGATACTTGTCCTCCGCCACCCAGATTGAGGTGAGTAACTGGAGCACCACGAGGACATAGTGAGTAGTGGGAATTGGGCATTCCAAAAAATTGGGGAGAAAAAGAGGAGAAAATATTTATAAAATAAAGAATCTTTTTGAAGCTCGTTTCATACAAGGACAGTTTATAGTGTCCTATAGTGTACCTATGTTCCACAAAAAATGAAATAACAACTGTGGCAGCGGGGGCGTGGTCAAGCGCCCGTCCGGAGAGGGGGAGCGGTAAGGGCGCTTGCACCTGAGCGAAAATATGTCTAACACCTGTCTCTGATTTCAGTGAGCATGGGGAGAGCGGCATATAAGAGCCACAACAACGCCAGTGAGGAGGCCAGTCTAGTGTTGGCAGCTGAAGCCTACAAGTTTATGTTTATGAGAAACCCTGTGTTTATTATAAGTAGTTTATGTTCTGTACCTTTACTTTGAAGAAATTAAAACCCATACCTTTGAGTTCTCCCTCCTGTCATCGTGCCCTTCTTCCCCTGTCGAGTCTAGTGTTACACTGGTGCCGAAACCCGGGAATAATAGTCATGGGAGGTCGCTCCCGGCCCAGCCGCGACCCCGGACAATCATTCTCCGTTGCCCCCTCCCATGTTACAGAAGATGGGGGCGACGGACGACCCAGAGGCCTTTCTGGATCTGTTCGAACGGACCACGGAGATCTGGGCCTGGCCGCGTGATCAATGGGCAGCCCGCCTCATACCACTTTTGTCCAGGGAAGCCCAACTCGCGGCTCAACAACTGCCGGCAGCGAACCTCCTGGCCTACCCCGATCTGAGGAGAGCCATTATGCAACGGGTTGGTCGGAGCCCCGAGGAGAATCGTCAGCTCTTCCGGGCCATGAAGCTGGACAAAGCCGACCGCCCGTTCGCGTTTGCTCAGCGGCTCTGTGATGCCTGCCGGAAGTGGCTGCTAGTGGGGGACCGCGGCGTCGAGGGCCGACGAGCCCTCTCTCTCTCTCTCCCCTCCCCTTGTGTTTTTCTCTGCTCTTCCCCATCCCCCTCCCCCCTCTCGCTCTGTCTTCCATCCAGGGTCCGTTCCTGCCCCCCGCAGGCGAGGAGCCTGGCAGAGACCCACGGTGGCATCGCACACCCCCCCGCCACATTCAGCCGCTCTCCCCCTCAGGTGGGGGCGTCCGCCGACGCAGGTACGGGTGTGGCGCCTGGGCCAGCCTGTTGGAGGTGCGGGGACCCGGGCCACTTCCGCGATCAGTGTCCGATGATGGAAGTGGGGACGGTGGTTCGGGTCTCCAATCCACCACATGCTGCCCCCGATCGGGCTGGAGCGTACCGGATTCCGGTAAGAATCCAGGGGGGTGCACACCATGCTGGATACCGGTTGCAATCAGACCACCATCCATCAACGCTTGGTTCAACCCGGGGCTCTGGGCACAGCTAGACGGGTGAGGGTGAGGTGTGTGCATGGGGATATTCACAAGTACCCGATGATGACCTTGTTAGTGAAATTCCGGGGAAAAAAGCATAGAGTGGAGGTGGCGGTTAGTCCCCGCCTCACCCATCCTCTGATTTTGGGAACCGATTGGCCAGTGTTTAAAGATGTGTTAGGGGGAGTTTGTACGGATGGGTCCTGCACTAAAGTGGGGAGATGTGCGATGTGCGATGCTCTGACAGGGGAGGTGGAGCCGGGGCCGTCCTCGGCTGCTCCAAATCGGGATGACGAGGAGAGGGGCGAGGCTTTCGCCCCTCCTCTTCGCAGGGAATTCCCTGACGAGGATTTCCCTTTGGAGCAGTCGCAGGACGAAACCCTCAAACATGCCTTTGGTCAGGTAAAAGTGATCGATGGTCAGCGTCTTCAGCCAGACATCGCACTCGCATACCCCTATTTTTCAGTTATAAATGACCGACTGTATAGAGTGACGCAGGACACTCAAACTAAAGAAAATAGGACACAGCTTTTGATTCCACGGAGCCGCCGGGAAATGTTATTCCAAGCGGCTCATTATAATCCCATGGCGGGTCATCTAGGCGAAAGAAAAACACTTCTCCGACTAATAGCCCGTTTTTACTGGCCGGGCATTAGCGGCGACGTCCGCAGGTGGTGTGTGGCGTGCCGCGAATGCCAGTTGGTAAACCCACCGGCCACCCCAAAAGCGCCATTGCGCCCTCTTCCGTTGATCGAGGTCCCCTTCGAGAGAATTGGAATGGACCTCGTCGGGCCATTAGAATGGACAGCACGCGGACATTGCTTTGTGTTAGTCCTAGTGGATTACGCAACGCGATATCCGGAAGCAGTGCCTCTAAGCAACATTTCAGCACGTAGTGTTGCTGGGGCACTCTTCAAAATAATCTCCCGGGTGGGGATTCCAAAAGAAATCCTCACCGATCAAGGCACAACGTTTATGTCACGCACACTTCGCGAACTTTACGATCTATTGGGCATTAAATCGATTCGCACTAGCGTGTATCATCCGCAGACAGATGGCCTAGTGGAACGTTTTAACAAAACCCTCAAAAACATGATTCGTAAGTTCGTGCACGAGCATGCTAAAAACTGGGACAGATGGATCGATCCCCTGTTGTTTGCAGTGTGAGAGGTCCCGCAAGCCTCAACCGGCTTCTCTCCGTTTGAGCTGTTGTACGGGCGATGCCCGCGCAGCATCTTAGATGTTTTACGAGAAGGCTGGGAGGAAGGACCTACAAAGAGCAAAAATGAAATTCAATACGTTCTTGACCTCAGAGCAAAGCTCCACACTTTGGGGAAACTAACACAGGAGAATTTGCTCCGGGCCCAAGAACGTCAATGCCGGCTGTACGACAGGGGAACGCGGCTGAGGGAATTTGCACCGGGAAATAAAGTTCTTGTATTGCTTCCCACATCGAGCTCCAAATTACTCGCCAAGTGGCAAGGACCCTTCGAGGTCACACGACGAGTGGGGGATCTCGATTATGAAGTTAAGCGAACCGATAGAGGGAGTGCGCGTCAAATCTACCACCTCAACCTCCTTAAATTGTGGAGGGAGGCGGTCCCTGTATCGTTGGCTATGGTGGTCCCGGAGAGGGCGGAGCTCGGACCGGAGGTAAATCCAAACCCAGATCTCAATACCCCGGTCATTTGTGGAGACCACCTCTCCCCGTGCAACAACATAATGGATTTGCATAGAATGAACATATAATAATGGAATTTTTGTGTTTACTCTCTTATTCAATAAATCTTTGTCTTTTTGTCTCTCTCTCTCTGTAGGATGAAGTGGATATGTGGATGTTATGGTTTGATGTGGCTGGTTTTGGGGGTAGTAGGACAGAAGCTGCCCATGCGAGATGAAGGCCTCTTCCAGATGCGGTTTAGGGATAAATCTCAGTTTCACGACTCCTCTGTCATGCCCGATGGAGCCGAGATCAGTGGATATCTGTTCAGGGACACACCCAAAAGGTGGGATCACATCACAAACTTGTATAAGCAAACACATGAACATCTGCTGTAGGCCAACAAGTTGTCATTCGTTAAACATTTACAACAGGACGTTTCCATTAATGAAAGCCTGTTCACACAATGGACCGATTATGCTCCTGCAAGGTTCTGGAGTACCAGCTTATCTCTGATGCAATTGTGCAATGTAATTTCCAAGTAAAAAGAAATGATAATGCAACTGCAGAAATAATGTTGCAGCTGTGAGATATGAAAAACTCAGCCAAGCCTGCGTTTAAAAAGAAAACATCATGGTTACTATCGTAACCTCCGTTCCCTGATGGAGGGAACGAGACGTTGTGTCGATGTAGTGACCATTATTTGAGAAAAGGCCAATGAGAATTGGCGAGGGGATTTTGCATGCAACTCCCCCCAGACATACGGGTATAAAAGGAGTTGGAATGCAATTCCATTCAGGTTTTGTGCTGAGGAGCCAAGACAAGGTCTGGCCATTTCAGCGGCTAGTACAGTTTTGTGGAAAGCTGGACACAATGTCTTGTTCCCTCCATCAGGGAATGGAGGTTATGGCAGTAACCATGACAAACAAACACAGCGACCAGGGCCAGAGACAGCTCTGATCAAGGGAGACACGGATCCGCCAACAGGGAGACCGTACCACGGAATATACATCACAGGGGTTACTAGAGTAATCGGCACCTGTGGTAAAAGTGCACGTTTTTGCCTAAGGGGAGGGGAAAGGTGCTATATGCAAGCGATACACCCAGCCAACTGTTCCGTATTACCGAACTCTACCTGTTTGTACCTGAAAGAAAACAGGACAAAACCAGCTCATTGCTGAGATTGTAAAATCTCGTGAAGATATTGGGTGTTTCCTAGCCTGCTGATGTCTGCTAGAGAGGTGCCATGTCTGCAGATGTCTGCTAGAGAGGCGCCATTGGCCAGCGCCCACAAGGATGCCACACTCCTTGTAGAGTTCGCTCGAACTCGCTAGGGGGCAGGCACAGGCAGGCACGGCTTGGGTCTGGTAGGCCAATGCAATGGCGTCCATGATCCAGTGGGCAAGCCTCTGTTTAGAGACAGTGTTCCCTTTCCGCTGTCCACCAAAGCAGACAAAGAGCTGCTAAAAGCTGCAAAAGATCTGCGTGCGATCCAATTAGGTGCGCAAAGCATGCACCGGACACAGCAACGTCAGGGCTGGGTCTGCCTCCTCCCGTGGCAGCGCTTGCTGGTTCACCTCCTGTTCCCTGAAGGGGTCATGGGAACCTTGGGCACATAGCCCGGTCGGGGTCTCAGAGGCTTTGGGATATATATCCACCATGGAGAGATCCCATGAGGGGAAGAGGCATGGCCTGGGAGGATTCAGCCTCCAGGCATCTCTTAGGAACCTGACAATCAGGTTGTGTTTCCCTAGAAACTTACCATCCACTGTGTTGTGGTGTGCAGCTATAGCAGCTACATATACCTTCAAGGTGGATATATATATCCCACAGCCTCTCCTGCAGGATGAAAAAAGATGCTCTGATCTGGGGAAAGCTTGCTCTTTTCCCAGTTGACCCAAAGCCCTAGACGGCTGAGGTGTCTGAGCACCAAAGCCCTATTCCAAGCCACCAACTCTCAAGAGTGTGCTAGAATTAGCCAGTTGTCAAGGTAGTTGAGTATGCGGATGCCCACTTCCCTTATGGGGCAAGAGCGCCGTTCGTGAAGACGCGAGGGCACGGGGACAGGCTGATGGGGAGGATCTTGTGCTGCTACGCCTGGTCATCAAAAGCATACCGTAGGAAGGGTCTGTGTTGAGGTAGAACCGAGACGTGAAAGTATGCGTCCTTCAGGTCTACCATGAACCATTGTTGATGCCGGAGGCGCGTCGAAATGTGTTTCTGCATCAGTATCTTGAACGGGAGTCTGTGTAAGGCCCAGTTCAGAACTCGCAGGTCCAAGATTAGACACAACCCACCACCTTTCTTGTGAAGTAAGGGTTGTAGAACCCCTTCCCCATCTCGGCTGGAGGGACAGGCTCTATCACGGTGTCCAGCGGCCGTGACCATGGCGGTCGTGGACACTGATTACATGACCCAAGGAGTGAGAAAACCCGCTCTCTTTTTGACAATGTAGGTATCGGAGCCTGTTCGGGGTGCGGCAAACAAAAGAGAAAGGGAAAAGCTCATTAGCGGATGTCTCGCTCCCTGGGTTGTCTATCTTAGGGGCACTTAGGAGCCTTCCGGGTCCTCGTGCTGGCCTGAAAGACGGGGAGGGTGTCAGCTTCCTGCGGGGGGGCTCTACACTGGGGCCACAAACTGGGCTCAGGCCCGGAGGGTGAGGTCAGTCACCGAGGGCAGCTCCTGCAGCACATTGGGATCAGGATGAACCACGTGCAATTCTTTTAGTACCTTAGCCTGGTGTACCTGCAGGATGGCCATGGCATGTACGGCGGAGGCAGACTGTCCAGCGGCACTGCAGGCTTTGGTTGCAAGAGATGACGTAGTCCTACAGGCTCTGAAGGGGAGTACCGGTTGATCCTGCCAGGTGGCGGTGTTTTGCGGGAACAGGTGCATCGCAACCACCTTATCCACCTGAGGGACCACCGTGCACCTGTGGACCGCCCCGCCATCGAGGGTAGTGAGAGTGGACGAACCTGGAAATCTGTTTCGGGCAAAGAAAGGTGCTCTCCACGACCTCGTCAGTTCGTCGTGCACCTCCGGGAAGAAAGGGACCAGGGAGGCGTGGCCGTGAGCGGCGACCTGAACTGAGGAACCAGTCATCAAGCCACGATTGCTCAGGTGAGGTTGGAGGGTTCCAGTCCAACTCGATGCTCATGCCGGCCTGGGCAAGCATGGCGGTCAGCTCTTCGTCAGCCTCAGACTGGGCGGGCAGACCCGAAGTTGGCAGCCCAGTTGAGTCATCTGACATAAGCAGTACGCTCTCCGATGCTCTCACTCTCCAAAGACTCATCCTGATCGCAGGCCCCGAAAGAGATGTCATGCTGGCCATGAGGCGGGCTTTTCTCATTTCGGGAACGGACTGGAACAAACGAGCATGCTGGGGATTGGGAGGTCCGCAGGGAACTACCCAGCGAGACCGTGCCCATTGAACTCCCCAAATCACCTCCAGCGCTAGCCAGGTCCACCTCATACCCATGGGTAGAAGGAGCAGTGCGGGGGGCGGCTAGAGTGGCTTTCCCACAGAAGAAGGGAAGCCGCGACCGCAATGTTGCCATGGTCATATTCTCACAATGAGAACATGAACCATCCTCAAACGCTGCCTCAGTGTGATCGCTGCCCAGATACGTGAGTCAGCACCCATGGCCGTCAGAAACGGATAGATAACGACCGCCATCCAGGAATCACACAAAGATGGAAAAAAATCTTTATAAAGACGCGTCTTTAAAAAGATGTTCAACATCAATGTGTGTTCTCTAATAGAGAAAATATAGCAGGAATATATAAACTTTTTGCACTGTCATTGCGCCCAGGGGTGAAATCTGCACTCGACGTGCAGAAGGAGAGAACGCCGCTGGAAATGTGCCGAATATCCAACAGCATATGCTTCTTAAGAGGTGAATGGAACAGCAGTAGTATTCAGCTCACTGATAGTACAACCGCTAGGCTCCGAAGAACAAATCTGAATGGAATTGCATTCCAGCTCCTTTTATACCGTATGTCCAGGGTAGTTTTCTCATTGGCCTTTTCTCAAAGAATGGGAGGTGTTCGGCGATCTCAAGAGTGACCTCTAGTGTCACTACATCGACACAACATCGAGTGAGTGAAAGAAGGGGAATCTAATATCATTGCAATAATGTATTTGAGACTCAGTGCAAAGGAGTTCATAGAGATGCATTGTTTCATTTAAAACCATTGCGGTGCATGTTTTTGTGCCAACAACTCTGAGAGGAGAGTTCTGTGAAGAGGTATTCTTATAGAAAAACTTCAGTTTAATCTATATAATGAGGATCTACTCTATTTGACCCATGTTAGATGGTAGACATGTGTTTTTCTACTCTGTTTGACTTATGTTAGATGGTAGACATGTTTTTTGTTTTTTTTCACTTGATCACATTCCATGTTTGAACATCCTTGGATGGCTGCTTTTGTATTATTATGTGTATGTGTGGTTAATTAATTCTTATGCAAGAAGAAAAAATATGGAATCTATTGTGGCCATAGTGCATCAGATGAGGGTAAGTTACTGTATGCATTATGAATGAGATGCTGGGAAATCAACAATGAAGCAGTGCTCTGAGTAGCAGGTGCACTCGAAGGGAGGGATAGCCTCTGTGTTCACCACGTCCATCAAACTCTACCACATGCTAGGTCTTTGGAAAAGGCTCTGGGGTTATATTTTGCCGAAGATCATAGATGAATTAATCAGAACGTACATACCACAGATAGTCATATGCTCTTTGAAATTAAAAAAATGCTCTGTAGTAATAACTTACCTCCCTGGTTTTTGTTTGATGTCCATGCCATTAATTTCTTACATTTTGTGTCCTGCTAATGAACTGCAAAATGTGCTAATAGCACTGACTACATGCAAATCATGTATGCATCTATTATGATTATTGTGCAGAACATAGAACTTTAAGGTTTCTTTGCTCAGAGAGGTCATAGGCTGTTCCGAATAGCATACTACCATTCCCCTCTTCCCATTTCTGCAGTATGTAGTATTTATGAAGTACATTGTCTGCAAGTGGCATCTAGTATTACTTAATATTCCATATAATGTACAATTCATTCCGAAATAAAAGTCAAGTCATGTGCATGCAGGATGGAGTGTGCTCTATTACATACTGCACATTTTCCATTTAAATAATCTATAAATTTTTTTAGCAGTGGGCAATATTCCATGTACAGTATGCAGTAATTTTTAATTTTGCTTGTGAAATGTACTGCTAAAATACAGTAATACAGTAATTTTCAATGCATATTTTATAAGACGACTCTAATGCCTACTCTGCATTGTTAAAACTAGACTAATCCAGTTGCAACACAGTGCTAAAACTACAATAAAGCTGCAAAGATGTGTTTAGACAGCAAAGCTAACTTACTGTAGCAGCGTTGTGTTTAGGGAATATGGTTCTAATTCAGTAGCACTCTTTGAAAGGCCGGCTAGTTCTAATTTCAGTACATTATGTCTTGGGAATGTTTTTAATATATCTCAAGTACTTTTATAGGTGAAACATGACTGCAATTTTATCTGGCTAAATTAGCAAAGCCATTATACAGTACGTATCTTCACTAAAACGGTAGTCATATACAAAGGGATTTGTAATGTTTTCAAGCCCTAATGCTTAAATGCTTAAGCCTTCACATTCTGTTTTACGTAATCTGGGTCCTAAAGGTGAGTGAAATGTTTTCCCAAACAGATGTGGTTTTAAGGTTAATTCTCAAGCGAGTTATAAATAAATAAATCTGCCCTCACTACCCTAAAACTAAACCTAACAGATTGTGTCATAAAAAGCAAATATGAGATGAAAAATTAAATTGGTGAAGCAACCACGTCATTTTGTGGTGCTTCTATGATACTTTCAGCTCACATGTCAACTCGTGCCCTCCTATATCAGTTAAGCTACAATTAATGTGCTATAGAAAAAGTGTTTAGATTCCAGAAGTTGGCATTGTGTGATGGTGAAAAGTTGATCAAAAACAGGGTAAACCTAAATATTCACTTTTCCTCATACATTCATAGCCATTTTTATCTAAAATATTGATGTCAATTTAAAAATACTGTAAATTCATGGACCACCCATCTGTATTTATAAAGGAGACCAACAAATTTAAATGGCTACAGATGGCTAGTTTTCGCACAAGCATCAATAGCAGTTTAGCCCAAACGAACAGCAAAATCTGTTACACAACATTCAATGAGTCACATTTAATTTCTGCTTTTTATTAAGCTATCCATTTGTGTAAACTGTCATTTTTGGAGAACACATTCACTTTGCCTCATTTTCTCATTCCCATTCCTACAGGTATTATTTTGTGGTGGAGGAAGACAACACCCCTCTGTTAGTGACAGTGATGCCTTGCGATGCTCCCCTCGAGTGGAGACTTACATTGCAAGAGCTCCCAGAGGAGCACAGTGGAGAAGGATCAGGTATCCGAATTAAATCTCCCAATCAATGTTGCAATTCTGCAGTAACCTAAGACACAAGTTGTTTTAAGATGTTTATGTTCTAAACTATTATTAGAAAAGCTGCTCTCAGATCTGTGGAACAAAGGAACAGCTCCCATAACAATTCAAAAATGCTTAAGGATTAAAGTAGACAGTGTTATCTCAATCTTCATTGATCTCCACATGATTACAATTTAGATTTTTTTTATACAGCATTATGGATTCCTTCCAAATTCACACTAATGTGTAAAATAATCTGAAAGGATTAAAGAAAAGTTTAAATACAAATAACTGTAACTAATAATAATGTAAAAAATTCCCAGCAATTCATTGTCTCTGTTCCAAAACCTAATGAGCTGCTTACACAGGCAGCACTTTAAGGCTTCTTATGCGCACTCCAGGCTCAAAGGCTACGTTCATAGTCAGTATTTGGGAAACAGCGGCGAGATCTTGTTCGGATGACACAGAGCTCATTTCTTCATCTCCGTGAGTAAACAAAACCTCACATGAAACACACTAGACAGGAGCATTTACAGTGCAGCGTGACTCGTGACTATTTGTTAGATCTCATAACTAACAAATAGTTGTCCAGTACAGTTGCTCACACAGCA
This sequence comes from Moxostoma hubbsi, assembly GCA_032164185.1. Classification (NCBI taxonomy): domain Eukaryota; kingdom Metazoa; phylum Chordata; class Actinopteri; order Cypriniformes; family Catostomidae; genus Moxostoma; species Moxostoma hubbsi. Next base: position 37,466,092 of record JAVLUX010000011.1, read on the forward strand.
CAGGTTTGCCGAAAGTGTGAAATTTGTGGGTGTCAGTTTGGTTAAAGAATGCGGTTGTTTCTATCATAAATAACCAAACTGCGTGTGAATGTAACCGTTTAAAGCACTGAAATACAGGTCTGACAACCATATTTTGCTGCTGTATGAATGTTGTTACCTGAATGTTTCAAAAGTTAAGCTTTGGCCAAATTCATTGTGCAACATTTATCTTTCACGGAGAAAGCAATATCAGTAAAAAATCAATTTAAGATTGCGGACAAAATGATGTATTATGAAGTATTAGCCAATACATAAAACTTAATTAAAATTCATAATATTTGTTTGTGCTGTGTATTTTTATGCTAATTATTGTGTCACAACATTTATCTAGGCAACATGCTAACACCAAACACCATTGAAATCAATTCTGAGTCAAATCTCCTGTGTTCCTTGTGTGAGGAATGCTATTTGAATACAGATATGCCATGTAGAGCGTTTCAAATAAAATTAGAAATCGACAGCATATGTGGGATAGTGTTGATTGCCACAAAAATTTATTTTGTCTCGTCCGTCCTTTTCTTAAAAAAAAGACGCAAAAACCGAGGTTCCAGTGATGCACTTATGAATGAAAGGGGGCCAATTTTTTTATGTTAAAACACACACTGTTTCAAAAGTACAGACACAACACAGGCATGTGCTTGTAAATATGATTTTAGTGTTAGAAACGTCTCGGTTACGGATGTAACCTCCGTTCTCTGATGGAGGGAACAAGACGTCGTGTCGAAGAAGCAACACTAGGGGTCTCTCTTGAGTGCCGAATATGCCTCTGATCTATGAAAAAAGGCCAATGAGAGATGGCGAACAGTATTTGCATACCCCGCCCCCGAACATACGGGTACAAAGACGAGGGAAATATGCTCGTTCATTCAGGATTTTTCTGAGGAGCCGGGAGTGTCCGGCCACCTCAGCAGCTCGGCTCAGCGACATGGCCAGGAGGACATGACGTCTCGTTCCCTCCATCAGGGAACGGAGGTTACATACGGCCCCAAAGGCTGAGGTGCTTGAGCACCAGGTCTCTGTGAGTGCATGGCTCGGAGGGGGGCAAGAGCTGCCTCTGCGACAATCCGTGAAGACGCGAGGGGACAGAGACATGCCGAATGGGAGGACATGTACTAATACACCTGGCACCTGGCCATCGAACGCGAACCGCAGAAAGGGGCGGTGTCAAGGCAAAATTGAGACATGGAAGTACGCGTTCTTCAGGTCTGCTGCTGCGGACCAATCTAGATGTTGAACGCAGATTAAGATCTGTTTCTGTGTGAGCATTTTGAACGGGAGTTTGTGCAATGTTTGGTTGAGAACTCGCACGTCCAAAATCGGTCGTAAGCCGCCGCCTTTCTTGGGTATGATGAAGTAAGGGCTGTAGAGACCCTTCTTCATCTCGGTTGGAGGGACAGGCTGCATCGCTTCTTTGAATAAGAGAGTAGCGATTTCCGCGTGCAAGGACTTGGCATGTACGCCGTGTACTGCGGGGGGGGGGGGGTGGGTGGGGGGGGAGCCTGGCAAACTGAATTGCGTAATCATGTCGGATGGTCCGGGCCAGCCAACGAGACAGATTGGGAAGTGAGAGCCACGCGTCCAACTCCGCGCTAGGGGCACCAAGGGGACGTTTATTTTAAACATACCCACAGCGGGGCGGAGCAGGTAAAGCGCCATTGGGGTGCTGAGAAAAGACTCAAGCACTTACCTTGCTCCGCACACCCGGCAGGGGGCGGGTTAGCGACTGAGCAGGAGGAGGTCCAGGGTAGGCGTCCTCTAGACTCGACAGAACCGGCCGCCCGGGGAACAGTCATGGGGGCTTGATTAAGGTGGTCCACGTCCAGGATGCCGGGACTGTTGAGATCTGGCAACAGAATGCCGTGAGAACGGCATTTGCGGGCCAGTTGACCCAGAGACAAAAGGAAATAGCTCTGTTACTGAGAATATGAGAATGTGAAAACTATTTCAACAAAAAATTCTCCTCCCGGCCCTCCACCGGGGATGGAGCGGTCTTACCATCTCCGGAGCTAACGTCTTGGTCCCTGGGTTGAGCATCTACGGAGTGCCTGGGAGCCTTCCTGCAGCACATCAAGAACAGGACTACCCAAGGTGCAAGTTTTGCAGTGCCTTGGCCTGGTGTTGTTTGCAAGAAGGGCCGTGGCGTGCAGGGCGGAAGTGGTCTGGGACCGTTCCACCGCGAGTGTAGTGAGAGCGGAGGAGCAAAGAAGCTGCGGCTTTGCTCAACTTGTCATGCACGTCCGAGAAGAAAGGAACGGGGGGGCGCACATGCCCGCGGGACCGATCAAGTAGCTCAGACCCGAAGGTGGTGGCCCAGGCGAGTCATCAGCATCAGACGCTGCTGTAACGCTCTCCGATGCAGCGATGATGTCATACAATTCTGAAGCAAGCAAGCGTGCCGGGGAGGCGGGCGGTTCGAGGGTGTTTACCCGGCAAACAGAGCCCGTCATTGTCTCCAAATCGCCTTCATCGCCTGCGGCGCCTGCGTCAATCCCGTAGGAAGGAGGCGAGGCGCGCGGGGGGGGGGGGGGGTGTGTGGCAGCTGAAGTGGCTTTCTCTCATGACAAAAGAAAGCTGCGCGACCGCAATGCTATAACGGCCATGTTCTCGCACTGAGAAGATGAACCATTGGAGAGAATCGCTCATCTCGAACTCAGACGGGAGCAAGCAAGTGTGCCAGGGAGGCGGGTGGTTCGAGGGGGTTTACCCAGCGTACAGAGCCCGTCATAGTCCCAAAATTCCTTTCATCGCATGCGGCCCCCGTGTCAATCCCGTAGGAAGGAGGCGAGGGGGGCGGCTGAAGTGGCTTTCTCTCATGACATAAGAAAGCCGCGCAACCGCAATGTTGCCATGGCTATGTTCTCGCACTGAGAACATGAACCATTCATAAAACGCTGCCTGTGTGTGATTGCAGCCCAGGCACGCAAGGCAGCTTTTTTGACCGTGAGAGGTGGGGAGAAATCACCGTATCCAGGACCTACACAGGGGCGGAAATTACATCTTTATAAAGACGCGTCCTGAAAAGGACGTTCAACACCGTTGTGTAATGCTCTTTCAGAGAAATAAACTCTTTTACAGAGAAAATCACTCTTTCAATGTAACTCTTTCAATTCTCTGCACTGTCGAAGCACCCAGGGGCAAGCTGCATTGCCGTGCAGAGAAGGAGAAAGCCACTGAAGTGCGCCGTAGATCCAAAAGCAAACAGAGCGTCAGAGGAACAGAAGCAGGAATCTGGTGTGTGTGGCTCGCAGCTGGCTGCATACACAACCATCGGCTCCGAAGAAAATTTCTGAATGGACGAGCGTATTTCCCTCGCCTTTGTACCTGTATGTCCAGGGGCGGGGTATGCAAATACTGTTCGCCAACTCTCATTGGCATATTCGGCGCTCGACAGACCCCTAGTGTCGCTTCTTCTGCACGACGTCAAAGTGAGCGACAGATGGGGAACTAACCGTTTCTGTGTAAAGTTATTGCCAATTTTACTTAATTACCTCAATCAACTTCATTACCATGACAATGTAATGACAACAAACCCTTAAAAGACTATATAAATGATTATTTAAACAACTTTACAGCTCAAATAATACATAATTAATGTAAGCACTTTTATGAAATTATAAGCTCCAAAAATTGTCCCCATTCACTTCCGTTGTAAGTGCCTCACTGTAACCTCCATTTTTTCTTTTTTGTTAATGAAAAGGAGGGGAAAAAATTAGATGCCTTAGAAGACAGCTGGCTATGTAGGCAGCTCATTAGCTTTTGGAACAGAGCCTTGGAGTTCTCAAGTTCTCAAAATGATTTAACTAAAAACATAAAGGAGCAGTCAAAATTAATGTCCCACAGAGATCCTCGTGGAAAATGTTATGCTAAAATAGCTCTAATTTGAAAAAGCAGAAAAATAAGCATGGCCACAGGTAAATAAGTATTTTTTGTGAAGTCATATGGAGCATGTCCAGTGCGGGTCAGTGTTTTCCAGTGTGGTCAATAATTATCACCATCTGTGTAAATGTGTGTTTGTGAGCATGTGTGAGTTTGGGCTCACTGTGACCGCACCTGGCGAGCTGATGGACTGTATCTGACGTCTGCTGTCTGAAAAGTTAGGCAGCAAGAAAGAAAAAGAGAAAATCGTTAAACCTGTCAATAATATGCCAGTTTATCATGTTTATCCCTAAAAAAGAAAAAATACTTTGTAATACGAGTCTCGACTGGACAGGGGGAAGAAGGACACGGTGACAGGCTGGTGAACTCAAAAAGTAAGGGTTTCTTTAATTTGTCAGGGAGCGGGGTTAACATATAGGTGAACACAAATAATCGTTTACTATATTTTCTTTAAATAAGGCTGCCAACACTGGACTGGCATCACGCCCCGACTGGCGGTGTTGTGGCTCTTTTATGCCGCTCTCCCCGTGCTCACTGAAATTAGAGACAGGTGTTAGACATATTTTAGCTCAGGTGTAAGCGCCCTTACCGCTCCCCCTCTCCGGACGGGCGCTTGACCACGCCCCCCGCTGCCACATACCCCCGCTGCCACATACCCCCACCGCCCGACTCAGGCCGGGGCGCCATCCAGCCTGCCTACCACTCCCCCCCCATTTCTGGAAAGGAAGTCGGCGACAGCCATCTGCACCCCCGGTCTGTGGACCACCTCGAACTTAAAAGGCTGGAGAGCCAGATACCAACGGGTGATCCGGGCGTTAGTATCCTTCATGCGGTGGAGCCACTGCAGTGGGGCATGATCCGAGCAGAGGGTGAAGGCCCGCCCCAGCAGGTAGTAGCGGAGTGTGAGGACCACCCACTTGATGGCCAGACACTCCTTCTCCACGGTGCTGTACTTCGTTTCCCTCAAGGAGAGCTTCCTACTGATGTACAGCACCGGGCGCTCCTCCCCCTCCACCACCTGCGAGAGTACGGCCCCCAGCCCCCTGTCTGAAGCGTCCGTCTGTAATAAGAAAGGGAGAGAGAAGTTAGGTGAATACAAGAGCGGCCCCCCACAGAGTGCGGCTTTAATTTGTGTAAACGCCTGTTGGCACTGCTCCGACCACTGGACCGGATCTGGAGCCCCCTTTTTAGTGAGGTCAGTCAGCGGACTAGTGACGTCCGAATAATTAGGTACAAACCTCCTGTAGTAGCCAGCCAGCCCCAGGAACTGCCTCACCCCCTTTTTGGTCTTGGGCCTAGGGCAAGTCGCAATCGCCGCGGTTTTATCAATTTGGGGACGCACCTGGCCATGACCCAAGTGGAACCCCAGATACCGTACCTCCACACGCCCAATCGCACACTTTTTAGGGTTTGCAGTGAGCCCCGCCCGCCACAGCGACTTCAGGACCGCCCTCAGATGTTGTATATGCCGCTGCCAGTCATTACTATAGATAATAATATCATCTATGTAGGCAGCGGCGTAAGCAGAGTGCGGCCGGAGGACGCGATCCATCAGACGCTGGAACGTGGCTGGGGCCCCGAACAAACCGAACGGAAGTGTCACGAACTGGTGTAATCCGAACGGCGTGGTGAAGGCTGTTTTTTCTCGGGAGATTGGTGTCAAGGGGATCTGCCAATAACCCTTTGTTAAATCCAATGTCGAATAAAAGCGAGCAGTACCTAACCGATCGAGCAGTTCATCAACGCGGGGCATTGGGTACGCGTCAAATTTAGACACCGCGTTGACTTTTCTGTAATCCACACAGAACCGCACCGACCCGTCACTCTTGGGAACAAGAACGACCAGGCTGGACCAGTCACTGTGGGATTCTTCTACTTCCATATCAAGCATGGCATCCAATTCGTCCCGGACAATTTTCTTTCTATGCTCGGGGAGGCGATAAGGGCGGCAACGAACGACCGCCCCCGGCTCGGTCTCGATATGGTGCTGGATGAGGTTTGTGCGACCCGGTAGGGGAGAAAACACGTCTGCAAACTCCTTTTGCAACCTGGCAACCTCTGCTCGCTGGCACGATGAGGTGGTCTCCACAAATGACCGGGGCATTGAGATCTGGTTTTGGATTTACCTCCGGTCCGAGCTCCGCCATCTCTGGGACCACCGTAGCCAACGATACAGGGACCGCCTCCCTCCATAATTTAAGGAGGTTGAGGTGGTAAATTTGACGCGCATTCCCCCTATCGGTTCGCTTAACCTCATAATCGAGATCCCCCACTCGTCGTGTGACCTCGAAGGGCCCTTGCCACTTGGCGAGTAATTTGGAGGTCGATGTGGGAAGCAATACAAGAACTTTATCTCCCGGTACAAACTCCCTCAGCTGCATTCCCCTGTCGTACAGCCGGCATTGACGTTCTTGGGCTCGGAGCAAATTCTCCTGTGTTAGTTTTCCCCAAAGTGTGGAGCTTTGCTCTGAGGTCAAGAACATATTGAATTTCATTTTTACTATTCGTAGGTCCTTCCTCCCAGCCTTCTCGTAAGACATCTAAGATGCTGCGCGGGCGTCACCCGTACAACAGCTCAAATGGAGAGAAGCCGGTTGAGGCTTGCTGGACCTCTCGCACTGCAAACAACAGGGGATCGAGCCATCTGTCCCAGTTTTTAGCATCCTCGTGCACAAACTTCCGAATCATGTTTTTGAGGGTTTTGTTAAAACGTTCCACTAGGCCATCTGTCTGCGGATGATACACGCTAGTGCGAATCGATTTAATGCCCAATATATCGTAGAGTTCGCGAAGTGTGCGTGACATAAACGTTGTGCCTTGATCGGTGAGGATTTCTTTTGGAATCCCCACCCGGGAGATTATTTTGAAGAGTGCCGTAGCAACACTACGTGCTGAAATGTTGCTTAGAGGCACTGCTTCCGGATATCGCGTTGTGTAATCCACTAGGACTAACACAAAGCGATGTCCGTGTGCTGTCCACTCTAATGGAAGCCCCGGGTTGAACCAAACGTTGATGGATGGTGGTCTGATTGCAACCGGTATCCAGCAATGCTTGGTGTGTACCCCCCTGGATTCTTACCGGAATCCGGTACGCTCCAGCCCGATCGGGGGCAGCATGCGGGGGATCGGAGACCCGAACCACCGTCCCCACTTCCATCATCGGACACTGATCACGGAAGTGGCCCGGGTCCCCGCACCTCCAACAGGCTGGCCCAGGCGCCACACCCGTACCTGCGTCGGCGGATGCCCCCACCTGAGGGGGAGAGCGGCTGAATGTTGCGGGGGGGGGGGGGGTGTGTGCGATGCCACCGTGGGTCTCTGCCAGGCTCCTCGCCTGCGGGGCGCAGGAACGGACCCTGAAAGGAAGACAGAGCGAGAGCGGGGAGGGGGATGGGGAAGAGCAGAAAAAAACACAGGGGAGGGGAGAGAGAGAGAGAGAGAGAGAGAGAGAGAGGGCTCATCCGCCCTCGGGATCGCCGCCATGTGGTCCTCCGCGAGCTGCACAGCTGCCTCCAGCGACGTCGGGCGGTGGCACTGGACCCACTCCGCCGTTCTCTTGGGCAATTGCTGGATGAATTGCTCTAGCACCACCTGATCGATGAGACCCTCGATGTCGCGGTCCCCCACTAGCAGCCACTTCCAGCAGGCATCACGGAGCCGCTGAGCAAATGCGTACGGGCGGTCGCCTTTGTCCAGCTTCATGGCCCGGAAGAGTTGGCGATTTTCTTCGGGGCTCCGACCAACCCGCTGCATAATGGCTCTCCTCAAGTCGGGGTAGGCCAGGAGGTTCGTTGCCGGCAGTTGTTGAGCCGCGAGTTGGGCTTCCCCAGACAAAAGAGGTATGAGGCGGGCTGCCCATTGATCGCGCGGCCAGGCCCAGATCTCAGCGGTACGCTCGAATAAATCTAGGAAGGCCTCTGGGTCGTCCGTTGCCCCCATCTTCTGTAACATGAGAGGGGGCAACGGGGAATGATTGTCCGGGGTCGCGGCTGTGGCGGGAGCGACCTCCCGGCTGAGGAGGCTCCGGATAGCATGTCGGTCCTCTGCTTGAGCCCGCATGATTTCAAAGAACCGTCGATCTTGGTCCTCTCGGAGCTCAAGCAGGGAGTGCTGGTGGCTTTGGTGTAACGCAGCGAGGGACTGGAGGACTTCGGTCAGCTGGGAGGACTCTACGGGACGACCTTCCATGTCTTGGTTCCCGGGTTTCGGCACCAGTGTAATGCGAGTCTCGACTGGACAGGGGGAAGAAGGACACGGTGACAGGCTGGTGAACTCAAAAGGTAAGGGTTTCTTTAATTTGTCAGGGTGCGGGGTTAACATATAGGTGAACACAAATAATCATTTACTATATTTTCTTTAAATAAGGCTGCGCCCCGACTGGCGGTGTTGTGGCTCTTTTATGCCGCTCTCCCCGTGCTCACTGAAATTAGAGACAGGTGTTAGACATATTTTAGCTCAGGTGTAAGCGCCCTTACCGATCCCCCTCTCCGGACGGGCGCTTGACCACGCTCCCGCTGCCACAGACTTATAAATACTACATATATTGTATTGTATTTTTATATAAAATATAGATATATAAATATTAAAATATATACATTTCATAAATATAAATCTTTCATATATTTGAAATTTTTATATGAAATATAAATACAAAATAATTATACTATATAATTTCTAATTGTTTTAGAAAATAATTAAAAAAAATTATGGTAGCAGTTTATTTTACAGTACTGTTCTACTTTATTAGGTACACCTATACATCTATTTCTTCATGTGATTATCTAATCAGCCAATCATGTGCTATTTAATGTATAAAATAATGCAGATAAGGGTCAGGAGCTTCAGTTAATGTTCACATTAACAATCAGAATGGTGAAAAAATTTGATCTTAGTGATTAAGACCGTGGTATGATTGTTGGTGCCAGACAGGCTGGTTTGGGCATTTCTGTAACTGCTGATCTCCTGAGATTTTCACACACAACAGTCTCTAGAGTTTAAAGAGAATGGTGTGAAAAACAAAACAAAAACCCAGTGAGCAGCAGTTCTGTGGATGAAAATGTCTTGTTGACGAGAGAAGTCAACAGAGAATGGCCATGGTTTTAACTGACAAAGTCTACGTTATATGTTAACTCAGATAACCGCTCTGTACAATTGTGATGGGCAGAATAGCATCTCAGAATGCACAACATGTCAAACCTTGAGGTGGATGGGGTACAACAGCAGAAGACCACTTCTGTCAACCAAGAATAGAATACCGAGGCTGCTGTCGGCCTACCATCTGTGTACCTGTGTAGCAGACATCCAGATATGTCAGACCAGGCAATGTTTTTTCCAATCGTCTACTGTCCAGTTTTGGTGAGTCTGTACCCACTGCAGCCTCAGTTTCCTGTTCTATGCTAACAGTAGTGGTACCCAGAGGGGTTTTCTGCTGCTGTAGCCCATCCGCCTCAATGTTCGATGTGTTTTCAGAAATGCTATTGAATGCAGAAACTGTTGTAACATGTGTTTATTTGGGTTATTGTCACCTTCCTGCCAGCTTGGACCAGTCTGGCAATTCTCCTCTTACCTCTGTCATTAACAAGCTGTTTTTGCCCACAGAACTGTCGCTCACTGGAAGTTTTTTGTTTTTCGCACCATTCTCTTTACACTCTAGAGACTGTTGTGCCTGAAAATCCCAGGAGATCAGCAGTTACATAAATACCCAAACCAGCCTGTCTGGCACCAACAAACATTGTCATGGTCTAAATCACTGAGATCACATTTTTTCCCCCATTCTGATGGTTGCTGTGAAGATTAACTGAAGCTCCTGACCCATATCTGGATGATTTTATACATTACACTGCTGCCACACAATTGGATGATTAGATAATGGCATGAATAAGTAAATGTGCAGGTATGCCTAATAAAGTGGCTGGTGAGTGTATATTCCTACCATTGAAGCTATTCATGCTTGAAGGATCTGTTTTCAGCACAAGGCAGTAAGCACAACTCCAGCTTTATCGGTAATGTGCAGCTGTGCAGACAACAAACCACACTCAGGCTTGCCTGACACTAGAGACAGCATAAGATGTGAGCCCTTTTTTGATTCAAAAATAGCTGGGCAGAGTGCTATTCCAAATGCAGTGATCTTGAGACATGTTTCAAACTACATTTATCATGATGACGTGACACAACCAAAGTGAGACACTCCAAAAGCATCCTTTTGATGCATATATACATTGACACGTCCTTAAAAAAGCCCTAAGAATAAATCTGTCTCAGACAAACTGATGAATTCAGTTGCAAAATGGATTGCTGTAGTCTCATGGCCGATGATAGGCTGATGTTCAATAATATGGAAACCAAAAATATATTGCCTTCTACAGCCACTTTTTATATCGAAGGCTTTACTCATCTGCCATAATAATGTAATGCACTTTAATTATTTGAATTCTATTCATAATATTTTTAGTTACTGAAATGAATTATGTAATCAATATATATTAAATCATTGTTATTGTTATTGTTGGGGGCTTTCTCAGAAACTATTTATTTATCCAAAACTGCTATTATGTATGATTAACTGCAATTAATTTGATTAACTAATTGGCTTGTCATGTAATTAATTTGATTGTTAACTACTGACATTCCTATTTATAAAATTATACTAATTATAACATTATTATTAAAAAATTATTATTTAAAAATATTTGTTTATATATATATATATATATATATATATATATATATATATATATATATATACTGTATATATATATATATATATATATATATATATATATATATACTGTATATATTGTATATATATATATATATATATATATATATATATATATATATATATATATATATTGTATATATATGCTTAATTTCTTATATTTTAAGAAAAGGTTTGTAAAAATCATGTTGATATTGTTTTATAAATCTTAATTTTGTATCTCTTCGTATTTAAATTTTTTTTTTTATTTTTTTATTTTTTTATTTCTTTAACATCTGACCTGGATATGTTTTCATTCAATTTAATCTTAGAGTTGTAGAATTCCTCCCACTGTTTTCATAAACTTGGTGAACTGTATGTTTCAAGGAAAGGTCTTGACCGGTGCTCGTCTTCAAAGCTTGACTCTATGGTTCAATGTCAGCTGTGCTCTCCTCTTATTTCCTTCCCTTCTTTTTACTTTACTTTTTTCTTCACTCTTCCCCATCACCTTCTCTTTCTCTACATTCCTTTTCTTTCTCATTTTCCTTTTTGTATTTCACTCCAGACACATGCAGCAGGGTAGCGGTTACAGTTAAAGTGCATCTGTTCATGTGTGTGAAACCAAATGTATAGAACAGAAGAACGTGTGTCACAGCAGAACTTGTCCATGTGTGAGCGTACATAAAGACATAAGTGTCTCCCACTGAGACATAGAGGGTTTCTGATCATCTCTTATTTTCTGAGGGCCATAATGACTCCCAGACTTTAAGGTTTCCCTCTTCCTCTCGGTCTGTGGCCCAGTACAGCTGTCTCGCTGATGAAACACAGAGCCCCATCATTCAATGCTACAGTAATGCACCATTGGGTTTTACTCAAAGGGTCTTGATTTGTTACAAAATACAGCATGTAATGATGGCCTCAGTTCGGTTAACAGCGTGACTTGGCTGCGATTAGATCCTGAAAGACAAATCAATCATCGCTAGACGATCGCTGCCTGGAGACTAATTTCTTCTCTCATTCACAAGCATTCTGTTGGCACTGTATACATTAAAGAAAATGTTCAAATATGTCACATTTTTCCTTAGACTGCAATGAGATTATATAGACTTTGCTGCTGAAAAGATCAGCTTAGACCAGCATTACCATTCTGGTCCAAGCTGGTTAATGCTTGCAAACACTGTTTTTATGCTAGTCTAGCTGGTGGACCAGTATAATTTAGTTACCAGCGAAATCTTGCTATGATGGCTGGTCAACCAGCATGGTCCGGTGATGTTGGTTGACCAAGGAAGTCATGCAGGTTAAACTATTCAAAATGCCTTGTTGGAACACCAGCACACCAGCATCCCATTCTAATACCAAGATACCAAAATCAGCAATTAAAAGTCAGATTTTTAAATAAGATTGAAAAAGACAAGGGATATGGAAGGTTAGTTTCAGTTGTTTTTGTACGTTTCAGTGCTAATAGTAAATATAAGCCATACATACAAACAAGTCTTTTCCTATGTTTGCTGAATATATCTGGAAGCTGGTCTTTAATTGCACGTGTGTCCATTTAGTTCTACATTTGATAAACAGAACATTATGCTTTCGCAGCCAGCTGAAAGGAGACATCTTGGAGAGTAACTCAGAGACAGTGAAGCAACAAGGCATCTCTGTGTAGCTTAGGATTCCTGGGGAAAGCAAAGAGAAAGTCGTCCTCTGATGTACAGGGCTATTTGGATAGAAAACACAGCGGCCAGCTGGTGAATGGCTATCCGTCCATGCGGGGCAGGTAGCTGCGAATTACCTCACCAGGATCAAGACATTCAATGATGGTTGTGGCAGCGGGGGCGTGGTCAAGCGCCCGTCCGAAGGGAGAAAGCGGTAAGGGCGCTTGCACCTGAGCTAAATTATGTCTAACACCTGTCTCTAATTTCAGTGAGTATGGGGAGAGCGGCATAAAAAGAGCACCAGTGCCTCCAGTCGAGAGAGAGAGAGCGCCAGTCTAGTGTTGGCAAGCTAAAGTCCAGAAGAGCTTATATTCGAAAAGTCTGTGTTCATTATAAGGACCTTTTTGGTCAGTTCTGTAATTTTACTTTGGAGAGATTAAAAAGCCTTACCTTTGTGTTCCACCCCGTTTCCGCGTCCTTCCTCCTCTTTGAAGAAGCTAAATCCTGTTACACTGGTGCCGAAACCCGGGAACAAAAAAAAAAAAAAAAAAAATAAAAAATATATATTCGTCCATGGAGAAGGGTCACCCCGTAGAGTCCTCCCAGCTGGCCGAAGTCCTCCAGTCCCTCGCTACTCTACATCAGAGCCACCAGCAGTCTCTGCATGAGCTCAGGCAGGACCAAGATCAGCGTTTTTTTTAAATTATGCGGGCTCAAGCAGAGGATCGACCTGTCATCCGGAGCCTACTCAGCCAGGAGGCCGCACCAGCCACAGCCGCGACCCCGGACACCCACGCCATGCCGCCCCCGATCACGTTACAGAAGATGGGGGCGAGTGATGATGCAGAAGCATTCCTCGATTTATTCGAAAGAACCGCTGAGATTTGGGGCTGGCCGCAGAGTCAGTGGGCAGCCCGCCTGGTTCCCCTTCTGTCCGGGGAAGCCCAACTTGCGGCTCAACAATTGCCGGCATCAAGCCTCCTGGTCTATGGGGACCTCAGAAAAGCCATCCTGCAATGGGTTGGTCAGAGCCCCGAGGAAAGCCGTCAATATTTCCGGGCTATGAAGCTGGAGAAGTCCGACCGCACGTTCGCCTTTGCCCAGCGGCTCCGTGATGCCTGTCGAAGGTGGCTGCTAGTGGGGGACCGTGACGTCGAGGGGCTTGTCGATCAGGTGGTGCTGGAGCAGTTCATTCATCGGTTGCCCAGGAGAACGGCGGAGTGGGCCCAGTGCCACCGCCCGGCATCGCTGGAGGAAGCCGTCCAGTTAGCGGAGGACCACATGGCAGCGATCCCAAGGGCGGACGAGCCATCTCTCTCTCTCTCTCTCTCTCTTTCTCCCTCTCTTCCCCCTCCTGTGTTTACTTCCGCTCTTCCCCACTCCCCCCAACCCTCTCGCTCTGTCCTCTCTCCAGGTCCCGGTGCTGCCCCACGCAGGCGAAGAGCCTGGTTGAGACCAACACCTCAACCGACAGCATCAGCCCATCCCTCCTCCACTACCTACAGCTGCTCTCCCCCTCAGGTGGGGGCGTCCGTCGAAGCAGGTACGGGTGTGATGTCTGGGCCGGCCTGTCGGAGGTCCGGGGACCCGAGCCACTTCCGCGAGCGGTGTCCATTGATGAAGGTGGGGGCGGTGGTCCGGGTCGCCGATCTCCCACATGCTGCCCCCGATTGGGCTGGAGCGTACCGGGTTCCGGTAAGAATCCAGGGGGGTACACACCAAGCTGTAATCAGACCACCATCCATCAACGCTTGGTTCATCCCGAGGCTTTGGGCACAGCTAAACGGGTAAGGGTGAGGTGCGTGCACGGGGATGTTCACAGCTATACGATGGTGACCTTGCTGCTTAAATTTCGAGGGGAAAAACATAAAGTGGAGGCAGCGGTTAGTTCCTGCCTCACCCATCCTCTGATTTTGGGGACCGATTGGCCTGCATTTAAGGATGTTTTGAGGGGAACTGGGAAGGATGGGTCCTGCATTAAAATGGGGAGATGTGCGATGTGCGATGCTTTGGCAGGGGAGGCGGAGCCGGGGCCATCCTCGGCTGCTCCGAATGGGGATGACGAGGGAAGGGGCGGGCCTTCCGCCCCTCCCCTTCGCAGGGAATTCCCTGACGTAGATTTTCCTTTGGAGCAGTCGCGGGATGAAACCCTTAAGCACGCGTTTGATCAGGTGAAAACAATTGATGGTCAGCGTCTCCAGCCGGACATCGCTCTCGCATACCCCTATTTCGCGATTATAAATGAGCGGTTGTATAGAGTGACGCAGGACACTCAGACAAAGGAAAATATAACTCAATTGTTAATTCCACTGAGCCGTCGGGAAATGCTGTTCCAGGCGGCTCATTATAATCCCATGGCGGATCACCTAGGTGAAAGGAAAACACTGCTCCGTCTAATAGCCCGTTTTTATTGGCCGGGCATTAGCGGCGACGTCCGCAGGTGGTGTGCGGCGTGCCGCGAATGTCAGCTGGTAAATCCGTCGGCCACCCCAAAAGCGCCATTGCGCCCCCTTCCATTAATCGAGATTCCCTTTGAAAGAATTGGAATGGACCTCGTCGGGCCATTAGATCGGACAGCACGGGGACATCGTTTTGTATTAGTCCTGGTGGATTACGCAACACGATATCCGGAAGCAGTGCCTCTAAGCAATATCTCTGCACGTAGTGTTGCCGGGGCACTCTTCAAAATAATCTCCCGGGTGGGGATTCCGAAAGAAATCCTCACCGATCAAGGCACGACCTTTATGTCACGAACACTCCGCGAACTTTATGAACTATTGGGCATTAAATCGATTCGCACTAATGTGTACCATCCGCAGACAGATGGCCTAGTGGAACGATTTAATAAAACGCTCAAGAATATGATTCGTTAGTTCGTACACGAAGACGCTAGGAATTGGGATAAATGGCTTGACCCCCTGTTATTTGCAGTACGAGAGGTCCCGCAAGCCTCCACGGGATTTTCCCCGTTTGAGCTGCTGTATGGGCAGCGCCCGCGCGGAGTGCTGGACGTCATCCGTGAAGCCTGGGGGGAAGGACCTTCGAGTAGTAAAAATGAAATTCAGTATGTTCTTGATCTTTGAGCAAAACTCCACACACTGGGGTAACTAACACAGGAGAATTTGCTCCAGGCTCAAGCACGCCAACGCCGGCTGTATGACAGGGGTACTCAGCTAAGGGAATTTGCACCGGGAGACAAAGTTCTTGTATTGCTCCCCACATCGAGCTCCAAATTACTCGCCAAGTGGCAAGGGCCCTTTGAGGTCACACGACGAGTGGGGGATCTCGATTATGAGGTTAAGCGAACCGATAGGGGGGACGCGCATCAAATATACCACCTCAATCTCCTTAAATTATGGAGGGAGGCGGTCCCTGTGTCATTGGCTACGGTGGTCCCAGAGAGGACGGAGCTCAGACCGGAGGTGTACCCAAAGCCCGATCACAATGCCCCGGTTATTTGTGGAGACCACCTCTCCCCGTGCCAACGTTCAGAGGTTGCCAAGTTGCAAAAAGAGTTTGCAGACGTGTTTTCTCCTCTACCGGGTCGCATGAACATCATCGAACACCACATCGAGACCGAGCCGGGGGTGGAGGTTCGTAGCCGCCCTTATCACCTCCCCGAGCATAAAAAGAAAATTGTTCGGGACGAATTGGATGCGATGCTCGATATGGGAGTAATAGAGGAGTCCCACAGCGACTGGTCTAGCCCAGTCGTTCTTGTTCCCAAGAGTGACGGGTCTGTCCGGTTCTGTGTGGACTATCGAAAAGTCAACGCGGTGTCTAAATTTGACGCGTACCCAATGCCTCGGGTTGATGAACTGCTCGATCGGTTAGGTACTGCTCGCTTTTATTCGACCCTGGATTTAACAAAGGGTTATTGGCAGATCCCCTTGACACCAATTTCCCAAGAAAAAACAGCCTTCACCACGCCGTTCGGATTACACCAATTTGTGACACTTCCGTTCGGTTTGTTCGGGGCCCCAGCCACGTTCCAGCGTCTAATGGACCATGTCCTCCGCCCGCACTCTACCTACGCCGCTACCTATTTAGATGATATTATTATCTATAGTAATGACTGGCAGCGGCATATACAACATTTGAGGGCGGTCCTGAAGTCGCTGCGGCGGGCAGGGCTCACGGCAAACCCAAAGAAGTGCGCGATTGGACGTGTGGAGGTACGGTATCTGGGGTTCCACTTGGGTCATGGCCAGGTGCGTCCCCAAATTGATAAGACCGCGGCGATTGCGACTTGCCCTAGACCTAAGACCAAAAAGGGGGTGAGGCAGTTCCTGGGGCTGGCTGGCTATTATAGAAGATTTGTCCCTAATTATTCGGATGTCACCAGCCCGCTGACTGACCTCACTAAAAAGGGGGCTCCAGATCCAGTCCAATGGTCGGAGCAGTGCCAACAGGCATTTACACAAGTTAAAGCCGCACTCTGTGGAGGGCCGCTCTTGTATTCTCCTAACTTCTCTCTCCCTTTCTTATTACAGACGGACGCTTCAGACAGAGGGCTGGGGGCCGTACTCTCACAGGTGGTGGAGGGGGAGGAGCGCCCGGTGCTGTACATCAGTCAGAAGCTCTCCTTAAGGGAAACTAAGTACAGCACTGTGGAGAAGGAGTGTCTGGCCATCAAGTGGGCAGTCCTCACGCTCCACTACTACCTGCTGGGGCGGGCCTTCACTCTCTGCTCGGATCATGCCCCACTGCAGTGGCTCCACCGCATGAAGGATACTAATGCCCGGATCACCCGTTGGTATCTGGCTCTCCAGCCTTTTAAGTTCGAGGTGGTCCACAGACCGGGGGTGCAGATGGCTGTCGCCGACTTCCTCTCCAGAAATGGGGGGGGAGTGGTAGGCAGGCCGGATGACGCCCCGGCCTGAGTCGGGCGGTGGGGGTATGTGGCAGCGGGGGCGTGGTCAAGCGCCCGTCCGAAGGGAGAAAGCGGTAAGGGCGCTTGCACTTGAGCTAAATTATGTCTAACACCTGTCTCTAATTTCAGTGAGTATGGGGAGAGCGGCATAAAAGAGCACCAGTGCCTCCAGTCGAGAGAGAGAGAGCGCCAGTCTAGTGTTGGCAAGCTAAAGTCCAGAAGAGCTTATATTCGAAAAGTCTGTGTTCATTATAAGGACCTTTTTGTTCAGTTCTGTAATTATACTTTGGAGAGATTAAAAAGCCTTACCTTTGTGTTCCACCCCGTTTCCGCATCCTTCCTCCTCTTTGAAGAAGCTAAATCCTGTTACAATGGTCTTTCCATTAAGATGGATATTTTTTCTTCTTTTTCCACTGGTGCTAATTAGGGTGTGGGGAGGAAGTGAAAAGTAAACAACTAGATGAGAGGATTTGGAGTGTTGGGGGAAATGTGTCATTATGTGGTGCTTAAGGTTAATTTTCAAAGTTATTTATGTTCAGAGAGAGCTTAAGAGTTTATATCCATTTGTTCAGCAGTTTATGTGGCTTATGTTTGCGTGTGGTTTAAACAAATTGTCATTCAAAATGTGCATCTGTAAATAGCATCATGCAGTTGTACCCCTACAAATCTGTCTTGCTTTTGATGTTTGTGGTATGTTCTGTTGGCACACATATTTCCCATAGTCTTTTGATTTTCTGTGCTTGTTGCCCAGTTGGGATTTGGAACCAAAAATAAAATAAAAACAGTATTATTGTCCTGATTTTCAGTTCTGTTAATCGTTCTTGAAGATCGATTGGCATTTCTTAATTTTAAATAATTGAGAAATGACAATCAATTTCTTAATTAATTTCCAAATATTTCTTCCTCAAAAGTAGAAAAAAAGTGTTAATAGAATCATTAAAGCATCGGCATCGTTAAAGAGGCTTCCACCACCCTTGCATCAGCAATGCAGAATATATTCAAGTCAATGAAGTGAAAAGTTGTGCATGCTGTGCTTAAAGTTCAAACAATTTAAACTTTGACCCTGTTGCCATTGACCTTTCGTAGTATCAGCCAGTAGTTCATGGACAATTCAGATAACTTGTAATTACTTAGGTACTGCCAGCACTAAAGTCAAAACAAGACATTCTCTGCAACACTTTTTGTGTGGTCAAAGTGACTCTTGATGCTGGTATTGAGCTGTGTGTTGGCACCCCAACACAAATCAAGTAGACGCCTCTTAGGAGAGATTAGATTTAAAGCCAGAAACTTTCAATTACTTGTGATTCCTATTCCCAAAGTCTAATTTTGTGAATTTTTTTGTTTTGTGTGTATTAGGTGAGCCAGAACCTCTGGAGCAGCAAAAACCACAAGTCACAGTAAGTGAGGGTACCGAACTCTTCACCTACAAAGGAAATGACGTTGAGTCATTCATCGCCACCAGCTCTCCTTCAGGCTTGTACCAGCTAGATATCCTCTCCACCGAAAAGGACAGCAACTTCAAGATCTACGCTACCACAACTCCAGAGTCCGACCAGCCCTACCCAGAGCTGCCTTATGACCCCAGAGTTGATGTTACTGCACTGGGTCGTACTACTGTCATGCTAGCCTGGAAGCCCACTCCTACGGGCTCTATAATGGGCCAACCGATCCATTACTGTGTGGTAATTAACAAGGAGCACAATTTCAAGAGTTTGTGTGCAGCGGAAGCCAAAATAAGTTTGGATGATGCCTTCATGATTGTTCCAAAACCAGGCCGGGACTTCAGCCCATTTGACTTTGCTCATTTTGGTTTCCTCCCATCTGATAATGATTTTAGTAAGGATCGCTCCCTTACCACCAATCGAGCTCTCAGCAATAAGATGAGTCGCACATATGTCCCTAAGCCCAAGGTTTTAGACATTCAGAAGATTTGCATGGGCAACAAGAACATTTTTACAGTGTCGGACCTAAAGCCTGACACGCAACACTACTTTGATGTGTTTGCCGTGAACACTGGCACCAATTTGAGTACTGCGTATGTGGGTACCTTTGCCCGCACCAAGGCGGAAGCCAAGCAAAAGAATGTGGAACTCAAGGATGGGAAAGTATCCAACATATTCATCAAGAGAAAGTCTAGCAAATTCCTTCGTTTTGCACCAGTGTCCTCTCATCAGCACGTCACACTCTTCGTCCACACCTGTCTGGATGCAGTGCAAGTTCAGGTGCGCCGTGATGGGAAGCTTGTTCTTTCTCAGAACGTTGAGGGTGTCCATCAGTTCCAACTCCGTGGCAAGCCCAAAGCCAAGTACCTGATTCGTCTACGAGGGTCACGCAAGGGCGCTTCCACTTTGAAAGTGCTAGCCAGCACCCGTGCTGGAGGAAAGCAACCTTTTCCCGCACTACCCGAGGATACCCGCATCAAGGCTTTTGATAAGTTACGTACCTGTTCCTCCGTCACTGTGGCTTGGCTTGGCACTCAGGAGCGCAACAAGTACTGCATTTACCGACGCGAGGTTTCCGAAAGTTACAGCGAACTGCATCAACGGCGTGAGCAAAACCAGTGCGCTGGACCAGAGAGCCGTCGCAAGTCCGAGAAGGTGCTTTGCAAGTACTTCCACAGTGCCAACCTGCAAAAGGCCGTCACCACAGAGACCATAACGGGCCTCGAAGCAGGAAAGAGCTACCTCCTGGATGTTTATGTGGTGGGACTCAGTGGCCACTCAGTCAAATACCAGAGTAAACTGGTGAAAACAAAGAAGTACTGTTAAAAAACAGAGAGACTCCTAAGCATAGACTCTGCACAGAAGTAAATATATTATATATATATATATATATATATATATATATATATAATGAGAAAAAAAATATGTTTATTTAACACGAAGTGATATTCTACTAAGGAGAGTTTTGCAGACTGACTACTTGCACACAATGCTAATGCTAACTACGCATGTGTTGCAGTTTCCAAACTGCCTGTAGAGTGCAATATCAACCTCTGTATTTATGTTTACATTACCGAGTCAAGTCGTGTCTGATGCTCTCAGACGACCTTAGGCACCTGAAGGTTTTTCTCAGGGGGTGCCATCGCTGTTGCCATGGAAATTGGAGTTTTGAGGATCCACAGTTATCTTTTGGCTACTGCATGCACCATTTGTCTGCCGTATGTCTATGTTCTTTCTGTTTGTTTTAGTTTTTAAACCAGCTATTGCAGAGGTAGGTCCATGATTCCTTCTCTCCGCTCACCTGTCCTGTATTCAAAATATGGTTTAGATAATTTTTTTAATTATTTCATACTTCTTTTATTTTTTTTAGGTATTATTTTGGGTTATTGACAATACTTATTAGTGATTTAAAGTGTTTTAAATCTATATGAAAGTTGACGTTGTTGAAGAGTTTCCCCACTGTCAGTTTCTGTGTATAAAGTATATTGTGTAAATGTGTTTCATCGTCTCATGTACAGATTTTCTCATTCAATATTCATGTACATAAAACACTAAATATAGACATCTATAATCCCAGTGGTGCTGTGTTTTTCTGCCAAAATTATGTGCAAGTTGGAAAGTATCCTTGAATGAATGACTGAATGTGTGTGTTTTTGTGATGTAGTAATGAATAGATATTAAGATCATCAGAGTCATAGCCTTGGGGTTGGTTTACTGCTCTGACACATTGACCTGTGGTGTTCATAAGAGTTGGAGTCTGGCTTGCTACATTTGCCAATCATATCCCTGCCTTCTCTACCCATAATTTCCTGTCATATTTACACTATTACTATTAAAGGGTCATGAAATCCACCTATTTCAGCACAGGTCCTTCACACCTCAGCTCTATGTCACATTCAGTGATGCTCAACTTCAGTTTCAAAGGCAGGAAAAAACAAATAATTAAAAGCATCTTTATTTTTAATATTTAAAGTGACTTAATAGTCGCCCTAACTTAATAAACAACTTTCCCTGAAATAAAATAAATAAATACATGCTATCATTGTATTCCATCAAGTGCATCATGTACATACAGTATCTCTAAAGTCTTGATAAAAACAGTATTTCATTACCATTTAATACAAATGTCGAAATTTTTTCAAAATGATAAAGATCAACACTTAGTAAACTTTCTCAGGCTATAAAAACATTTGTGAACAGTTCATTAACTAGAAATAGAGTTGTTTGAAGATATATGGAGTTATATAGTACTAGTGTGTTCATTCTCCCACAAGGTTATAAAAGTCAGGAATAACCTGATTAAAAATTATGTTTGAGCTTTTGCACCTGAAATCAGATATGTTTTTGTATTAAGCTTATTTGCTCAGGATGTAACGAAATGACGTTTTCACAAACACATCTGTCAATCTAGTGTCTGTCCTGAGGAGTTCAGTGTCTTCTCGACAGCCTGTCAATCACTACAGATATGGCGGATGCTCACATGGCTTGCATTAGCCTTATTGCTGCCCTATAATATGGGGAATAATGTGAAAGAGTACTGGGAACAGTGTGCAAATGTGTGTGTGTGTGTGTGTGTGTGTGTGTGTGTGTGTGTGTGTGTGCAAAGCTCATATAGAGGTGGTCAGGCGGAGACTGGATGTGTTTTTAATAAAACTAAAATTCCCTTAATCCCAAGTCAATCATAAGTAGAGGTGGACACAAATACAAAAATAAAAGGATTTATTTTATTTTCTCTGTTCAAAAGTGACTGATTTAGAATGCTCTACATAGGTAGTAACTGCACAGCACAAAAATAGAGAAACTGGTTTCGGAAGTAAAATTTAAAAAAGATTCCATAGGGGAATTTATTTTTAACAATAACTTCTAAACCTTTAAGACAGACCTAACATGAGCTCCAAGGATATTAATCAATGGTATATGGTTCTGATGAAGCTATCAGTCTGCGTTATTTCAAAAGTCTTGTTTAATAGAGGAATTCGTGGTGAATAGTGTACTACATCAACCAGAAGAGGATGATCCACCAATCAGAAAATCGTGACCAACAAAGCACACCAAAAGAGCTCTGCAATGACCACTCACCTCCATGGCACACTGTGAATGATGCAATCAAGTAGGTCTCCCTACCTTCTTAGGGCTCTTATTTTTGAGCCATCTTATTTTGTGAGAGTGCTAATTCTAAGCGCAGCGCAATTGGCCGTTGGTCAGAGTGTTTGCTCTATCTGTGGGTGTATGCACGCAAACTGTGGGTGTATTATATGTTAATGAAGTGGTGCAAAGAGCAATTTTCTCTTTTTATTTATTTTGTTGAAATTTGCTATTATTTAAATAGTTCATTGCACTAAGGCATTTTAGAAGCAGGTCTGTTTTCACCGCAAAGTTTAAAATCATGCAATGTGGAGATTCCACCAGTAGGTGGTAATAAAGTTAATGTCCAAACTCTGAATATATTGTAAAACAGTGGTACTCAATATGAAGACTCCGGTCCAGACCGAAGGACATTTAAATCCGGACCGAGCTCTAAATCTTCCTAAAAAGTTTAATCTTAACATACGGATTTAAAAGAAAATAACCGTCCAATTGGAAAACTTGAAAAAGCGATTAAATGCACGAGGATAAGAACTTCACGTCTATTCCTCAGTGTGTCTATCTGATATCTCGATACTGTACGTATGAGTTGCAGGTGTGGTTATTCTAACATCAAAAACATTAACAACAAAAATGTTAAAGTGGTGCCTTTATACTATAAAGTTTTTTTCCCTGTCTATATTTTTAGCTTTATTAATCAGCATGTTATGGGCCTTTCATAATAAACAAACTGATTTTTGTCCTAATTTTGTGAAAATTAGATGTCATCATGGATGGCAAGGAAAGCCTATTTATACTTATGCATACAGTATTTTAATGCTTCACTGTTGTTATGTAATTTTTTGTTTGTTGTTAATGGATTCTCACTTTAAGGAAAATATAAAAATGGTACGTTCAGACTTTTACATTTTTAGAAATGTTCTCTCTGGAGATATCCCTGAACCCTCATACAGTGTTTTTTATTTGTCAGAAGCCTGACGTACACAGGGTTTCTTTTGAGATTACTAGATTACTCAAGGTCAGTAACATATTCTAAATACATTGGATAACTTCTTCAGATCTCATTCAGATCAACACATTATTCAATTTGTTTTCTAAGACAAAATACACATGCTAAAAAAACATACTCTGAAAAACCTAAATATATTATACAGTGTTGTTTCTAAATCAAGATGAAGCAAATTGATCTTGTTTTAAGTTATGTGCAAGTTGGACAGTATTTTCATCCTTGAATGAATGACTGAATGTGTGTGTGTGTGTGTGTGTGTGTGTGTGTGTGTGTGTGTGTGTGTGTTAAATTGATCTTGTTTTAAGGATTCCTAGATATTTTTACTGAAACAATATAAAAATTATTATCAAGAATACCGTTTTGCCCTAATATCAAAGGTCTTACTAGAAAAAAATTATGATCCAATGTGAAATTTCTTGATAAAAATATGATCGTGTCTGGTAACATGTGCATGTAAAATGGCAAGAAATATCATTTTAGTTTAGCGTAAAGATGACAAATTACATAAGGTTTATTTTTATTTATTTTGCTCCAAACTTACTTCAAACTTACTTCTCTGTCTGCTTGTATGAATGTACCACCAAGTGTTTCACCGCTGTTCAAATGTAATTTGGATTGCATCATTTATATGTATAAATGTTTTCCATCTGAAGGACTAAATATTAAATTAAACAAATTACAATAAAATGCAAAGTAATCTCTTCAGTAATCAAAACACATTTTGAATGTAACTGTATTCTAAATATCAATTATTTAAATTTTGCATTTTAAATATGTATTCCCATTACATGTACTCCGTTACTCCCCAAACCTGCCCATACATATATATATATAAATATTTAAACACAAAAACTGGACTGCTGTCATTCAGCTTCAAAATGAACTGTTGATCAAATATCTTTTAATATTCATTTCCAAGTGCCCTCGACTGATGAAGTCTTGATTAAATATTTTAATCCTTTGGTAGAAGATCCCTCAGACCCCACTACTTTGGGTGTGTGTGTGTGTGTGTGTGTGTGTGTGTGTGTGTATATATATATATATATATATATATATATATATATATATATATATATATATATATATATATATATGGCAAGTTAAAAACAATTTAGAAAATATACATAATTTCCTATCCATATAACTACTGACACCATGTAAGCTACATATTATAATCAGGACATTTGCTTGGAAGGAAATGTAGAGACCGGACATCTTGGAACTTTAATTGAGTACCCCTGTTGTAGAACATCAAATTATGTCCCTGACAGTCACTGTTGTGGCCGTCTTTAGAAACAGATTTGTGTTCAACCTTCTAGAGGTCATAGTTTACAGTATTTTTCAATTATTATTAGCATTATTTTTATGTTTATATTTACAATTATATTTATGGTCTAATTTGTATTATTAGTATATATTATTTGTAGTAATATTCAAAATGTTGTTGTAGAGTATTTTTTGACCACTGTTATTTTGATTATATTTTCATTTGTTGAAAGTTTAATTGACTTTAGAAATATTTTTGGTTTAAGTTTTTAGTGTTTAAATAAATCAATTTCATTTTTAAAACAAAATCGACTAGTAGAAATTAAGTGCGTTAAAATAAAAATCCCTCGATCCACAGCCTAACCTGGAAGGCCGATACAATCACAGTGTGACACTTGATCAATATGATTAATAATACTCTTATATGATAATTAAATATTATTGAACAAAACTATACCAACTTCTTATTAATATGCTGTATTTGTTTATATCGTTGGTGCTTGGGGGTATATTCTAAATAATAAGATGCAAACACTACAATAACCGGAGAAGAACCTCAGAATTAAATTGCACTTGACCCAACCCATTAGCGCTTTGTGCCACAATCTCACCAAACCCACTTACGGCTAGACTTAGTGCATGTGTGCATGAAAATACAAAAATTTCTTGGTCATGCCCATTGACTTTGTGCATATGACTTATGGCATCTTGCTGTGCTTAGCGCTAGCACTCTTACAATAGGGCCCCTAAACTACTTATAACCAACAACTTAAAATCAATAGTTTTTTTATATTTACATAATTTTCATTTTATTAAGTCATTTGCAATGCTTCATGAGAATGTTTTTAATACCCTCATTAAAGATATTAAGCACAAAGTCTTATCCTCTGTTTGTCCGATTTAAAAAAAAAAAAGAAAAGAATTTGCTTCAAGTCTACTTCAAAGTTTGTAATGTTGTGATTTACCTTGGGGCTGGTTGCTTTGATTCATGGCGTAGATCTGTTTAATTAAGCATTTTATAAAAACCTTATGGAGATAATGAGTGGGAAAAACACTTCTGGGATTCAAGACGGCTGAAAAAGTAAGACATTGTTGCGCTCTACAGTGCACCTCATGTGAAGCACTCAGGAGACTAGATTCACTATTTATTCCAGAAAAGTTTGGCATTAGTGTGTTGCTAAGCTAACAGCATCAGAGACTATTTAGCAAAGACGGGCCACTACTATTTAAATTAATTGGAGAAAACGGATGTAAAAAAGGAGACATACAAAAATTTAGATTTCGCTGCAAATTTGCAACAGATCATTTTCACATACTTGCGCCAAATTGTCCATTGTTGCCAAAGGTTTGCCGGAGGTTCACCACTACCGGTGAAGAGCTGCAATCTTCTGCCAAACATTTGCGGAGAATCACAAGCTCATTTGCATGTGAAAATAACAAGCGACAAATATGCAACAAATTCAGGCTTGTTTAAATTTTTTGTAAAGGAAGTCCCACTTTTCAGGTAAAAAAGCCAATCACCTTTTAGATACAGACATATAATCTGAGGTAAAGGAGCAATTTATAATACTATTGTTGTCAGATTTAACTGCTGGTATTAAATATGTTTTTTGATCGTAATTTTGACTAACCATTTTGGAGATTTCGGTCTTTCTCCATTTAAGTAGATAGGAGCTGCACTTGTATGCCACTTCTTTACATTGAAAAATAGCTGCCCAACCTGCCCGAGAACATTCCAAAGATAGCCACCGAGTGGACTGGCTTGCCTTGAAAGGGACTTTTGATCAAATTTAACACAGAACACACAAATATTGGATTTAATTTTGATAGTGAATAAAATATGAACACATTTATCACCAGTATTTCTTGAAATTTTCAAGCTTTTCTCAATTTGTTTGCTTTTCTCAACACATTGTGAGCATTATCTTATTCGGGATTTATGCTACCTCAGAATGTGGCCCAAAGTATCTAAGAAATCAGTAGATTGCTGTTTACCATTTGGAACAGCATTCATGTTGGGAGTGCACCTACAGTATGATTCCTTAATGAAATAATTTAACCAAAAATGAAAATCTGACATTTGGTCACAAGACACGAATATGTGTCGAATGAAGCAAATATCTTATTCGGATAGGCACTAATAATGACTTCAAAATGTATAATGAATTCATCTGAATAATACAAAAAATATTCAGAAGACTGATCATCCAACGAGTACAGGTATAAAGTAGTGTTAATTATGTCACCTATTTTTAATTTAGTCTTAGTCTTGTGCCAAATGTCCTTGTTAGTTTTAGTCATATTTAGTCATTCACATATCTTTTTTTGTTGGTCAAGTTTTAGTCGACTAAAAGTCTCGTCATTTTAGTCTAGTTTTAGTCAAAAGAGAATTTAAGGTATCTTAGTCAAGTTTTAGTCAACTAAAAGTCTTGTCATTTTAGTCTAGTTTTAGTCAAAAGAAAACTTAGTCAAGTTTCAAAACATTTTAGTCTTTTTTTAAATAAATTATTTCTGAGATTAATTCTGAGATAACCATTTCAGTCAAATAATGTTTCACACATCTCAAATATTGGTTAAATGTCATAATTACCTGACAAAATACACTTGTTGAATGATTTGTTGAATTCACTTTGTTAAACGTGTCTGGTTTTCTGATTTAAGAGACACATTCACAAATGATGAACTTGTTCTGAAGAGTATTTTATTAAGCAAATAAGTTACATAAATATATATAACCTGCATAATGTATGTGCCACAACACCATAGCTAACTGGTTAATTTACAGCGTAGATGCCTAAAATCAGCATTAGCTTATGAGACATATATTTAAGTTAACTTCCCTGAATGTGTGGGTGGTTAGCCTTTAGATGTCGCTTAAGGTTGGTGGTGTTTTTCCCCGATATTTTTTGTCCGCAGTGCTTCCCGTCAGTTATAATGAAACATTCTGACTTTTTGTCAATATCATTGTACCTAAAATGCGGCCAAATATCGAGCCTCTTCCTTCTACCTAGCATGTCGTCGGCGCTCGTCGCGTGTTCGCCACTGTCTATGATTGTTGTGTTCTTGCTCCATGTAGTTTCGTGTTGCAGCCACAGGAGTATGAGACCTGTAACCGTTACTTGAGCAACAGCGCGAACTCATTCGGAATATTTTGAAGGCGTAACAGCTGAATATTCTATCTCATGATGAAAAAGTAGAGACGATTGTATACGAAAATGAAGAGAGATTTTATCTTAGTTTTTATTTTATGCAAAACATTTTAGTCTCGTCTTTTTTCGTCAACAATAATGCATGTTAATTTAGTCTTAGTCAGCGTTTTTGGACATTGGTGCAGTCTCGTCATCGTCTCGTCTTAGTCATGGAAAAAAAGGTCGTTGACGAACATATTTAGTCTCGTCTCGTCTGACGAAATTAACACTGGTATAAAGCGAAATTTTAAATAAACATACACAAAATTACAAAGTTATTATGAATCTGTGATGCCAATATCACTACAGTGTAAACTTATGAGTGATAATAGCAGGGTGTGTTTTCAAGTTTATTGGATGGCCGTGGTCTCGACTCCGTTTCAGTTCAATTGTGTGGGTATCAGAAATCTAATGTTGTCAAGAGTAACATTAACATCATGGTTACTGTCGTAACCTCCGTTCCCCAAGGGAGGGAACGAGACGTTGTGTCGAATGAAGTGACATACGGGGTCTTCCTTGGATGCAGAATCGTACCTCTGAAACTGAGAAAAGGCCAATGTCAATTTGGCAGAAAGAATTTGCATGCCCCGCTCCAGACATACGGGTATAAAGGGAAGCGGGGCAGTAAATGCCAGTCAGGATTTTGCACTGAGGAGCTGAAAAAGAAGCATGGCCATTTACAGTGCTAGGTCTAATGCTGTGGCAGGAGGTTCACAATGTCTCGTTCCCTCCCTCGGGGAACGGAGGTTACGACAGTAACCATGACTTTCCCTTTCTGTCACTCACTCGACGTTGTGTCGAATGAAGTGACACAAGGGGTCCATAAAAAAGCGTCATGCACTGACCGTGTTACGTGACTGTCGAAACAGGTGCACAGCAGGCCATTGCATGCTAGAGGCACCTGTACCGGCTGCACGTAGCCCTCCCCAATGCCCCCAACTCTTTTTTTTGCATACAAACCTTTGGTTTCCCACACCCCTGAAGGAGGAAAAAGGTGTTACATGCCTAGCATGGGAGCAAGCCCAGCAGCCGCAGCCTTTTCTCTCACTATGTCTCTCACATAGGACGTAAAGCGGCTGGGGCCTATCTTAAGTCGGGGAAGGCGGTCTTTCTCCGGGGGGGAGCAGGAGATATCATGTCGGGAGCAGAAGGATGTCCCAAGGCTAGGGTGCTGAGAGAAGACTCGAAGCCCTTACCCTGCTCTGCACACCCGGCACGGGGTGGATTTAGAGACTGAGGAAGAGGCCTAAGGGGTCGTCTTCAGAACTCGTCAGTGCTGGCATGCCGGGGCTGTAGGCAAGGCCGGAGGCAAGGTAGCTGTTCGGTCCGCAAATGTCCTATTCTTTCAGGAGGGAAAGACCCTGCAGAGGCCATGCCCTGCCCAGTTTTAGGGGGAGGTACTGCGTGGCATACACCACGAGGGTTGTGAAGCCGGACGTGGGATACGGCATGGTGGTAGGTCCAGCCTAATGAGGGGGGACTCTACAAGCACGGCAGCCGGGGCCGCAGGGCTGCCCGGGGGAAACGCGGGTCCGCTGACAAAGGGGACCGTACCACGGAAAATACATTACGGGGAGTTAGCCTGAAGAGGGAACTATGCCCGTGTAGCCCGACCCCTGTACAGAGTATTTGAGACTCGTAGTGGGTCTGGCTGTGAATTGCTCTGCTGAATTCACGGGCCAGAGGGCTATGGAGGAGAAACATCCAGGCAGCGATGCTCAGTGGCTGACCTGGGACAGAAGGCACACTGGACATGGAGGTTCCAGAGGTCTGGGTGCGGATGCCAGAGGGTACCCTGTCGCTGAGAAAGAAGGTCCTTTCTCAGGGGAATTTTCCAGGGAGGAGCTGTCGCGAGGAGTGTGAAATCCGAGAACCAGGTGCAGGTGGGCCAGTAGGGGGGCCACCAGGTTGACCTGTTCCTCGTCCTCCCTGATCTTGCACAGCACCGATACTAGAAGGCTCACTGGGGGAAATGCATACTTGCGCAGCCCCTGGGGCCAGCTGTGTGCCATCGCGTCTGTCCCGAGAGGGGCTCCTGTCAGGGAGTACCAGAGTGGGCAGTAGGAGTTGTCTTGAGAGGCAAAGAGATCTAACTGTGCCTTGCCAAATCGGTCCCATATGAACTGGACCACCCTGGGGTGGAGCCTCCACTCTCCGCTGGGTGAAACCTGACGCGACAGCGCGTCCGCCGACGTGTCTTGTTGCGGTTGCCAGGGATGTGAGTGGCGAGCAGCGACTTGAGTCCAAAGGAGGAGATGGCGGGCGAGTTGTGACATATGACGAGAGCGCACGCTGCCCTGGCGATTTATGTACGCTACTGTCATGGTGCTGTCTGAATGGATCAAGATGTGCTTGCCTCGGATTAGTGTGAGAAACTTCCGCAAGGCAAGAATTACAGCCATCAACGATGAGTTCAGAGGGGCACTGATGGGACGATCGTTTTTGATTAGGCGGGGCTTCGTGGCAGGGGGGAGCAGGTAATAATGCGTCGGGAGGCAAAAGAGCATCCCGAAATGTGTCGTGCGGATCCAACAGCAATGCTTCTCACTGGTAGAGGTGAGTGGAACAGGAGTGAAACTCAGCTGCTTGCTGCACAACCATTCGGCTCCAAAGAAAAATTCTGACTGGCATTCGCTGCCCCGCTTCCCTTTATACCCGTATGTCCAGGGCGGGACATGCAAATTATAGTTCAGAGGTACAATTAGCCATCCAAGGAAGACCCCTTGTGTCACTTCATTCGACACAACATCGAGTGAGTGACAGAAGGGGAACTAATTTACTATATCATACACATTTTCCACACATTAACACCAACTGTTGCAAAAAATTCACACTCACTCTTTTGCCCATCTCTCAAAGCTGACCACAATTATATCCATATAACCAATGAAAGCAATTGCTTGGTTTAGCCTTTATTCCAAAACAGTATAAATACTTGTAAATCTATTCAGAATGTTCCTGCACATGCACTGAGGATTGCAGAGACAACAAAACATGAGCATTTTCCCAGATTTTCTCTTCCAGAAATGAATAGGGGAGCCCCTAGCTCTTGCTATTTATTCCACTGCATTTAGCTAATTCTGCACATGTAATTTAACTAAATAATTATGTCCTCCACATTATGTTAAAATATGTGTACACAAATGTAGGAAATTTGGTTGATGTAGATGTACACAGTATGGATTAAAGTGCCCACGTACTTACACCATTATATGTAGGAAATTTGGTTGTATAAATGTACACGGTAGGGATTAAAGAGTCACAATTCTCCACCAATATATGTAGGAACAGTATGTGTGAGCTAGGAATTAAAATAAACTGTCCTTATTCTACATTATTATGTAAGGAAATGTATTAGGGAATTAGTCATGTTTGACAAACATTATAAATTATATAAATTACAAATAATTTGATTATTTGTCTGAATAAAATTCTCCACCATAAAAATCGTAATACAGCATCTTGCTTTATCTGCTCACAATTTCTATTGTAAGGAATTAGCTTTAATAAGGGAATTATGCTTAATTCATTTTTTGGAGTGATATTATTCTCATGGCTTATCGAAAATAACATTACACATATTTAGGTATAGCTTTGAAGCGAAACCTTTAAAAACAACCACAGACAAATTACCTTTGAATACAGACAAACTTTATTGCTATTCTAAACATAAAATGAATCTAACACATTAAACATGAAACAGGTTGGTGAGTAGTGACAGAATGTGAAATAAATGATAATTACAGAGAAAATTAACTTCATGGAGTCTGTTGACAATGCCTTAAGAACCATTTATCCTTCTTTGAGTCTAAATCTATTTGCAATGGGATTACCCAAAGTATTTAACTAATACACCAGTACTTTGAGCAAAGGTCTTGGAGATGTACTTGCGTGTGGTTGAGTTTCCTTGCGTTGCATTCTTTGTGTTGCTTGGTTCTTTGGCTCTTTGTCGAAAGTTCATTCCGTCTATGTTTTGGACTCTGTT